>JAOBYE010596965.1:0-12343 GCA_025403585.1 Parazoanthus swiftii
CCCCCCCCCCCCCCCCCACCCCCACCTTAAAATTCTCAGAGTTTAGCTGCATTGCTAAAGCTTTAAATCTTCAGCAAACAATAACGTTAGTTTACACAAAATCGAGAGCAGATCCATCTACTGCCTAGCCGGGTCTGGGCGAGCGCGTTCAATAAATGAATAATGAATTGGCCAACGGAAACATTTTTCAGTGTTCAATGGCATCGCCAAAAATTAAAATCTTCACAATTCATTTCACTCTATATTATTTGGCCAATTTTTTTTCTTTTCTCGTAAGTGCTCAACAAATCGATTAATCAATATGGATAACGCTACCGAGTACCAGTTTATGGAAAGGGATTTATTTTGAAAACGTTGCAAGCCGTCTTTGATTATTTGGAAATAATTGACCTTAAGCAACTAGGACGGGAACGTCAACGACGACGGCTGTTAGAGTTTTAACTTCTTGTTTTTCCTTTCTTGATTGAATAACTCATTTTTTACTTTACTATTTTGCGCGAACTTAATTTTGAAACCACACGAAGACTGAAATGATTCATAATTTGTTGTTCACGTTCTTTAGAAAACCACAAAGCTATATGCAATTCTTGTTCAGTTTCTAAAGACGACGGAAAGGTGGTCAGCTGGTTGCACTCCCACGTGAAGTTGTTGTGTTCTGTAACAGGGTGTCGCATCAGTTACGTTACTAAAATGCTTGCAAAGCATGTTGGGACTATTAAGAAACGGACAAAGACGCGGCTCTGTATAGGAGCCAGACTCGCGATCAGTTCACAATTATCACGAAATATTTTTCGTATTTAGTTCTTTAAAATCAAATCTGAAATTGTTCAAAAACCTGTTATTGATTGCGTGTTTGTCGGAATAACAATCTCGCAAAGCAATGCGTAAATCTATTTTTAGACCTGATGCGGGGCCCTATTAAGTCCATTTTTATGTAACGTTCTCGCTGACGTTTGCGTTCTTGTTGCTTAAGTTCTCTATGTAAGACTCCACTTACCGTGCAGCAGCCGATCAAAACCAAACATGGTGGCATCTAATGGATCGAGGCAATTTGATCCATCAGATTCAGCTCCTCCGCGCTGTAGTACACAGTGGCCGCTGTTCTCCCGACGGCACCGCGTGTACCACATGCCCCGCGGGATCGGGAACTCTTGGAGCCGCAGGCCATCACAGAAGGCAAAGTACTGCCGCACACCGGTTTGGTCTTTGGTAGTCTGGGCCGAGCACGTGTGCGATTGGTTGCAGTACCGACCGATCCTGGGCCAAATTCACTTTCACTGACGACGCCTTTCTGTGAATGGAGGACAATACGATAAAAAAAAACTTTCATTAGCATCAACAGTTGCAATATTATTTGAAAAAACAAAGTTGGAAAATATAACAAAATTTAAGCTTCTTTCAATCTAATTGCACAGGCGTCCACAACAGCAACTGAACAACACCTAGGGTGGTGTAAAAACACATAACTTGATCGGAAACACAACAGTTAACGAATCCTTATAAATTTGCAAGTTCAATCTGCGCCTATTGGTTGAGTCAGCAGCATAAGGAAACAGTCGTTGAAGTAATTTATGTAACACATTGAGAAGAAAAAAACCCCACAGAAGTAACATATGTAAAGGACATTACAGTTAATAAAACCAAAATGAAAGCTAAAGGTAAAAGAGGCACACAACTTGGATTCAACTGAGTACAAATAAGTTGGGAAACCGCGTAAAAGGTCTGATTACCTTTGGTGTAGTTGCGCAGGCGCCCTTTGTCCTGTCGATCACACTGACAATTCCCTTGCCGTCCTGAACCTCTGCTTGGATGTGGCTGGTACGCTTGGAAGGTTTCTGCTTTGGAGGAGGTTCATCTGTGAGTATGTAGTCAATCGCTTCGTTGAAATCGCTCAGTGAAAGTGTGTTGTCCGCGCCGTCAACTTTCTCGTCCTCAGCTGTGAAAATGGCCTGAAACTCGTCTTCATCAACATCACAGGTGATGAGTGGATCGGTGAATTTTGGTCGCCTCGATCTGTAGTTCGCTTGTCGTGGTCGCTCTTGTCTGGGTGGGGCTTCCTGAGTTTGTTCATCAATAGAATGGTCACAGCAAGCAGGTGAACTTTTTTCAGGCCTTGAAAGTTCCTCTTTTGGAAGAGGCTCGTCTGTGAGAATGTATTCAATTTCCTCTTGCAATTCGCTAAGTACTAGAGGATCTTCTTCCGAACAGGGAACTTTCTGGACTTCATCAGTGAATATGTTCTGAAATTCGTTATCATCAATATCACAGATGATGAGCGGGTCGGTGAACTTCGGCCGCCGTGCTCTGTAGTCCGCTGGCCCTGGTCGCTCTCTCCTGGGCAGGTTTTCCTGAGGTTGTTCGTCATCAAAATGATCATGGGTGGCAGGTGCACTTCGTTTGGGCTTGCAAGGTTTCTCTTTTGGAAGAGGCTCATCTGTGAGAATATAGTCAAAAGCCTCTTGGAGTTCGCTCATTAAGGGATCTTTGGCACCCTCAACTTTCTGATCTTCATCAGAAAAAACGTCCTCAAAATCGCGATCATCAACATCAGAGATGATGAATGGGTCGGTGAACTTTGGCCGCCGCGTTTTATAGTTCACCTGTCTTGGTCGTTCAACTCTGGGTGGGGCTTCGTGAGTTGGGTGACCACCATCAGAATGATCTTTGACCTGCGCTTTTCTTATTTTTTCGTTCACAACAACTTCGGGCTGCGGCGACCATGTTTCATCCACGGAGTCTGTCTTGGGAAGTTCTGATTCATTCGCTGAGCTGTGGTGAAACTTCATTTTTCTCGGCGATGGGGCGGGCGGTCGAGGCAGTTCGGAGTTTGACTGTGTGAACTTGCCGATTGGTTTGATAAGGTTAAAATCCGAATTCGATTGATACAATTTAACCAAAACAGAATCGAAGGAATCATCTGCAGAAATACTGAGACTGGCGAAACTCAACTTGGATGCAGTGTCGCGTGAAGCTACAAGTGCTATGTTTTGATCTATGGCAGCCGGTTTGCTTGATCGTAAACTGCTTTCGCTGCCGAACTTCGCTCTAGGCTGGTTCATGAATTCCATTCCAGGAAACATGCGTGGAACGACGCGTTGAACATTCGCGGGGTATACCCGCAGTGGTAAAACCACCTTATCTCGCTTCTTTCGAGTTGGAAGGCAGTTTCCCATATTGCTTTCTTAGTTAAGACACATTTCTTTTCTCAACAAAATGGTTTAAAAAACTGTACAAATTTCCCTATGGTTCAATCTGACGACATAGTAAGATAAACAGCTTGATTTATGACGCACACAAACGATACCATATTTGGTCTCCCATGGCCGCGCGCACGTCTGAGAATGCTTTAGCAACGAGGACGGCCGTACGTAAACGAAAACCGCTACTGAACTTTTTTTTCCCGTTTTCGTTTTTCTTTTTTGTATAATAATTCGTTTCTTTTTTTGTTTTACTGGAAGCTTCATTCTTGAGGCCATTCTTGAGATTTGCTCACGTTCTCTATAAACCCGAGATTCGAGTTTTTCACGTTCTGTTTTCTAACGACGGCGACGGAAAGGTGGCAAGCCGTTTGCATTGTTGCGCGATGTTATTGTACACCTGTTATTACGTATAATGCTTTGTAAGGTTCTCGTTGACGGTCCCGTCCTTGTTGCTAAAGCCCTCTAGTCTTATGGAGAGGGGGGAGAGGGGGTGGGGCGTAGGCATTATAGTCTTGTTTAGCTCAGATCGAGCCGGCACGCGTTGGAGTTAATAGAAAATTTTTAAAATCGCTTGAACTGTTCCACATAAGTTTTCTTTGGTACTTATCCATCTTGAATAAATTGTTATTTTTCGTGGGAGCGGATGGAAGCAGTTTAGTTTACAATTGGAGCTCAGACTGAAAAGGGTTATTTGGCGGGCGAGTTGAACTATATGATATCGCTGAAATAAAACCGAGGTAAATCAGTAAATGATAACCAGTAAGATACCTACAATTTGAGCGATTTACAAGTTAGAAGGGTTCTTCCCCCATGGTCAGGGCAATTTTTTCAAGTATTTTTTAGGAACAAACTTCGGTATTCCTAACACAACAACTTTAAATAAATGTCTGCTTCATTTGATAAACTAAAAAGAATGACTAAAAACCAACCAATTTGTAGAAAATATACTACGTGGAGTGCAGATTTAAAACTCAAGAATATTTTCAGGTTCCTCCTAAAAACCTTCGTTTTTCAAGGAATCCCAAGTTTTCCAGGTGGCGTACGAATCCTGTACAGTTGGATATTCTTTGTTTAATATAAGAACTTCAAAGGTAAGAATCGTCCAAAAACTGAGAACACGCTAAGATCACACTTCAGGCCGTTCCAGGACGAGTCTTGCCTGTTTCCCATGTAGACCGTAAATCGTCGCAAACAGACAAAAAACAATTTGGTTTGGGGAGGGTTGTTTGCGATGATCAACAAACTGTTTGCGGCAAACTGCTAGCTAGCGCTATTAGAGGTCAGTCATCGCAAATAGTTTGCGGAGGGGTGTTTGCGAGCAAACGGCAAATACTTTTGCGTTATAAATGGGATTACATTTTACCATTTGTTCCAGACAAGTCTCATCTCCGTCTCCGACGATCGCAAAAAAGCTGCAAAGATAGAATTTTTTCTATCTTTACAGCAGGTCTGCGATAGTTTGGTACGGGACAACGAGAAACAGGTGACACGAGAATGTCATCGCAAAGATATTGCGAACAATCGCAAATAGTTCGTAGTTTGTCGCAAACAGGTTCAGCGGTGATCACTGCCTCGCTCGCTCAGCTCAAAAAATAGACGTTCTTAGTATAAAACCAAACAAGAAGTGTACAACGGAGAGTGGCTTGTTCGGATGTTTGGGTCAAGGAGGTACAACTGTCGGCCGTTCTAGGTTTCTGGATAAAGAGTTGCATGCCGGACTGAATTGTGATCAATCTCACGAAATATTTTAATGATTGCGAGTTTCGTCATGCACCCATTTCGAACACCGACAACAATTTTTTTTGACAAAAGAATGCGGGCAAGCCAATCTGGTAGGTAAAGTATATGTCGCTGGTAGAGTTCCACAACAGCTCAGTGGATTTGTTTCTTTTTTTCGTAAAGTAGCCCCGCCACAAGCGCAAGTCTTTGTTCGTGGTTTAAAGAGTTGGTTTAACTGAACATCGCGCAGATTCGCAGTCCTTTCACTGTATCTGGCAAACAGTTGCAGATGCACCAAGTTTTAGTCTTTATCTTTAACGTTAGTTAGTAGGCGTCACAACGTAGCGGTAGGTTTGTGAGCTACGACACAAATGTTGAAGGGTCACAAATTCCGTGATATGGTCCATGAAGTGCCATTAATGTTGTATGGCAGTGAAACAGTTGTATGATCGTCGTTATTCTCAGTGTTTCTGTAAGGTCTTTACGTTTGTCTTGTCGGTAGCATGGGTGTTGATGTCGAAAAAATTGTTGCTCTAGATACTTGTTCTTGTGGAAAACAAGTCGTAAAAGTTCCTTTTCGTCAAGAAGGCTGTCAGGTGAAAGCCCGACGCCTCTTGGCACAAGCTCAAATGTTCTACAAAATCCATCACAACCCAGTCAATATTTCTTTCCTTGCCGATGTCAAAGTAAATCCCCGTCCTACAACAAACAATCCTTACAAATACAGACAGTTACAGAGAAACGTGCTTGCCTTCACCTACTCCTTCTTCCCTCGAACAGTAAGGACCTGGAACTCTCTACCTGCTTCTGTTGACTCTGCTAAAAGCCTGGACCAATTCAAGTCCGCCTCTGCGCTTTGCATTAACACCATCAAAGCGCCATGCCATCTCAAGCGACCATAATTTTCTGACCCCACCCTAGATATTAGCGCTGCTAACTTAGGTGAACTTTAGTTAAGTATTTAAGGTGGGTTGCATGTTCACGATTTATGCATGTGTGTGTGTGTGTCGGGGTGTGTGTGTCGCGGTGTATGCGTGTGTGTGTGCGTGCGTTTGTGTGTGAGAGTGCGTGCGCGCGCGCGCGTGTGTGTATACGTGTGTGTGTGTGTGTGTGTGTGTGTGCGTGTGTGTGTGCGCTTGTAAGAAGAATGATCAAGCAGTCTGTCATTAGCTTTGCAGTGCATGTGGTCTTCGCTGATCGACTAGGCAGCCTAAGAAAGGTAACACACATTATTGAGATGTATACAGCATCGGAGTGATCCGTTTCCAATGTCGCAGTCACAGTCACTTAATCATTACAGACTACCGAAACTTCACAAACAACTAAGACTTTGACTACCGCTACGGAATCATGGCCAACACTATAAATACGAACTGTGTCAGCAACGTAACACTGATTTCCACAAGGGTTGTCGGAGCGTCAGTCACAACCAACAACAGTCCTTCTTAAGACTACACCAATCCAGAAGGTTAGCTGTGTTGTTACAAGTTGTCAAAACGGGAGGGCGATTTCTACTTTCCCGAGAAGAACCCCGACGCTTAGTACAACATGTCTACTGCAACGTTTGTTGAGCTATTTTTCTTTTGGTCTTTATCATAAGTACACAGTATATTCAGTGTGAACCGTTTTCATAAGACTACAAGTTTCGAGCTGCACTAACAACAAAGAGATGTTCTTTTATAAACAGTTCAGGCTACTTTTCCGGGCAAAATTCTACCGATGTGCAGACGTGGTGGTCCACTATTTCAGGATGAACCACTCCACATATATTGTCCATCAGTGCTTCTCCTCGGCACTGGTAACACAATGGCCAGTGTTGACATAGTTGCCAAAGATACAAATACGTTATCATGGATACAAAGGGATTTCAAATGATAGTGAAGAACCCGAGATTACTGGCAAAACATGGTCATAGCGGACATTCGTAGACCATGACAGACTTGTCATCAGAGACTGAAACCATTTTGGATCCTGTGGCGTTGTACTTCGCTCCCCAAACCTAAACGAAACAAATATCGCACGTACAGTTGTAGAATTAAAAAACTTTACGCAGTGTTTGATGTGTTTTTTACTTGTGATGTTGACTTCAATATCGTGATCTGTTACCAGTTTAGCAATCACATTTACACATTTAGGTACTGCCTCAGAGACATTATATTATAAAATCAAATAAAGGCAAAAACGGGACAAAAAAATCAGTACGTAAACTACCAGTTACTAATACGACTCTATTGACGCAGCTAAAAACAATAAGAAATGTCTATATGGTACGCGAACTGTTTGCCAGACATCATCAATTATCCAGATGGGCTTCAACAAGATTAAATCTGCAAATAGATTTTAATATATCGAAAACTGAGCGAGTCAGTATCGATATTTTTTTGTTAGTTTCTGACAGTTTCCAATCCTAGCATAGCTCTACGATTGACAACTACATCAATCTTTCTCAAAATGAGATCAAGCCAATTGCAACTTTGTCAACAAATCAGGTTATTATTTCAAAACAATTCCATTTGGTTTGAGCATCAAATCTTAACTCAGCAACAGAAGTCCTAAAGAAAAATGCGTTTTCTGAAATCTCCAAACTCTCATGCGATCATTTTTGGACCAATCGTAATGGCCGAAAAGGCCAAAATAGTACATTTTTAAAGCTCACATCTTTGAATCACTGAAGACCTTGACTTAAATTACGGATTTAAAGGTTTACGAATACTATGTCTGACTTCAAATTTTCCTCCGAGTAACTCTAACCAAGACTCTGTACCTTTTAAAACTGATATACATTCGTGGAGTCACTAACTGATGTCTACTGACAGATATTATTCAAGCAACAGCTGCAAGTTTACCTGGTCGGTGTGTTCATAGAAGGTATGCACACATTGTCTGGTACCCGCATCCCACACTTTCACTGTGTTGTCACTAGAACTGTGGGGAGAGTGAGGCAGCCATTAATAACATCAACAGAAAGTCAAACTCACGGCTGCACCAAGATGTATGCGTGCTGATGCATACCAACACCGGGGTTCTCCTAAAAGAGACAAAGTAAGGGGAGTCAAAGACAAAGTTGGGGGGGGGGGAGAAAAAGCACTAAATATGTGAAGTTTCTAGGGGGGGGGTCTGAGGTATGCTCCCCGGAAAATTTTGAATTCTACGATCTATGAATTTTTGTAGCCGGCGTGACCAAGTCGACTATACGGAGAAAATCGTCGGGCGCCGGCCCTTCGGGAATACTCTGTAACACGCACATCCCAGACACGCAGACACAACACATACACATACAACAAACATAAGGGTCTGCAGCCTGAAATATTCGGCACATGCCCAAAGAAAGAGTTGTTGTCTTGTGCTTAATTCTATTAAGCGAGTGTTGTTCCTAGAACCACTATAAGGGGAGACCATGAACACAGACACACACAAAATAACACACACACACAGAGACACACTCACTCGCACGCACAGTGTACTAAGAGAATGGTTTGTTTTGCAGCAATAAAATCATCATAGCTGCTGTGTAAGCAAACTCAAAAGTGTGTGCAAGGTTAGTACAGTTGGTAAGACCTCTGACTGACAACCAGGAGGTCTGGGGTTCAATCCCCGGCCTGGTCAAGGGTTGAACTTTGGGCGACTTCTTTCACCTCACTGTCCTAGACAGGAGCATTAAGCCCACACTTAAAAGAACCCTTGCATTCATCGATAAGAGTAGGTTAATGCCAGTGCTGTGGCCTGAAATTTCATCTCTGCATGCTCGGAGGTCACACATGGGCCGTACAGCAGCAGCAAGAGGCACCTTGTACATGCTTTTGGTTTGACATCTTGAGCAATAGGTAGCTGAAGATCCCTTAGGGGAGCACCTGAAAACATCTTTATCTGTATCTATATCTATAAGAGTCACACTGTCTTTACTGTTAACAATAGAAGTATTTACATGTAGCTTCCACAGGTAAGGAAAAATGGTAAACACATCACACATAATTTTTTTTATTGTGCTACAAAGTGGTGTCAACATACCTGGACACAAAGTGGGTGTTATCTGGGGAGAAAGCCACGTGCAGCACCCAGGAGCTATGACCTGACAGCGTGCCAGCCAAGTTGGCATGTTGACTACATGTTAGAAATAAACACAAACAACAAGCAAAACAAGAATGCATAAAGGCAATTGTCATTCAAATCCATATACAATACGTCTCACAACAAAAAAATGTCACACAATTTTATAAACCTCAACTTCAGACTGTCAGCTAATGCAGACATACTGGTAACCAATATCAAAGGAGAATGTGTTTCTGAATGGTACACATCGTACATCTTGATATGGCCATCATCAGATGCTGTTATTAACAGCTGTGAGTCAGGTGAAAAGGTCAGAGATCTAATGGGCATGGCATGACCTGTACAGAAACAGTAACTTACAAGTTAGTAACCTAATATAAAGCAGGGTGTGACCTCTGTAGAATGGTCATGTAGTGACCTAGTAGGCATGGAATAACCTGTGTGTTGAGCATTGTTACAACGAAGGTAGTACCTACAGACACACGGATGGTGTATTGGCTCACTTGTAATCTTAAGTTTCCATAATTTGTTTTGATTCACACTCTTTGCATGACAAAATGTCAAGTAAAATGCTTTATTGTCAAATGTTGGTGAAGTACTGCGAATTCATGGGAAAGTGTCAGTGGGTTGTTGGTGGATGTCAGTGAAGTGTTAGGGAGGTGTTCGCCATGCAACTATCAGTGTCTGGAGTAAGTTACAGTGTCCAGAGATTCTTCATCTTTACCAGTATTCAAATTGGAAAAATTAGACAGTGTAATAAGAAGAAATGTTTTCACTACACTGGTTTTGGCACTAGTTACTTTCAATTAGTAAGAAAATGATGCTGTTGTAAAAGGAAAAAATAAGGTATGTAGCCAAGACCTATTTGTGCAAATGCTTTGAGCTGAAATAAAACTGGTGAATGTACCAAACAGCAACTTGGTTTGTGGGTCAACATTTTGTGTTTATCATTTCATTCAAAACCAGTCAATCATATTAATACAACATACAATGTAGTATGTACACATATTCATTTGGTAGTATGGTAACTGTGCAGAAGGTCACTGTCATTAAGTTTACATTAAGGTGACATCATAGATCTTGTCATGAATGGTAAAGTTCGACAACTTTATTACTTTGTTAACAAGCTACACTGCAGATAAATAAATGAACTGTCCTGTAATATCTTCCTGACATTTCGTTGGATTACCTTCAAGGGTGTGAAGTAGTTTACCCGTGGTAATATCAAATATATTTACAATTCCATCGATAGCTCCACAAGCGATATAATGGCCATCTGGACTCTGCATCACAAAATATCAGTCACACTTATATGTGCATTATAAATAATTACATGTATATTCAAACAATATAAATTACAGACAGGTAAAATAATACAAATTATATCAAGCAGTATCACTTCAATAAATCTTCCATGGAATTTGTTGCATTATCTAGAGACAACAGTTTAAGAGTTTCAAAAAAACCTTTTGTCTTAAGGATCTTTCCAAGAGTTACCAGTCCTATAGATACAATTATAATTATTACATGTAACTAAAATAATAACTTCGATGTTTTGGCCCTTTCCAGACAGTTATACAGTAAACTTGATATAACACTGGCAGTGTAAAACTGGTCGGAATTGTTGCCAATGTGCTTTACTATTGTTGCTATTATATTATTATTATTATTATTATTATTATTATTATTATTATTAATATTATTATTATTATCAACATAAAACATGTGACTGTATAAATCAAAAATAGCAAATAAAATAAATATTCACAACCAAAAGAAGCACTGTAGTTCTTTGAATCAATCAAAAGAATAGTTTTAAGCAGCCTGCTCAATATTCATGGAAGTCCAGCTTCAGTATACCTACTCATATAAATTTATTGATGAACAAAACAGAATTCAGAAACCCACATACATAGGCAATACTCATTGTGAACTTCCCCCTGGTGTCCAGTGCACTCTCCTTCTTTCCACTCTCAACTCCAATCAGGTTGATCTTGCCAGAGTGAGTTCCCGTTGCTAGTAGCCTGGAGTCTGGTGAGAATGCTACTGTCCATGTGTCCACTGTCCACATGTAAAATTCATAACCATGTGGACCATTAACAAAGTAGTTGGCATGAGAAAGCTGACAGCTTCATTTGGGGCTTTGTTGAAATCAGCCCTACATGTAGATATTTTTTACCAGTACATTGTATATTTGGGTGGGAGCTGATCGAGTGAGCATTCCTTAATTTTTAGATCCTTGCCTTGATTTAAGCATTACATTTTCCAGGTTGGTGCACAACTCACTTCCATTGGGATTCAAGCTGAACACTGATTCAATCTTGAATAAATGAGAAGTTTACTTATAAACTCTAAAATAATTTTAATTATTAGTAAAAAGTATTCAAGGAGAAATGATATATCATATAATTTTATGATACAAGATATTGTGGTGAAACTGAGTATGTCTTTGAACATTATTTTACAGTTTTGCCTCAGTCATTAGCATAATTTTGAAACACAAAATAATCCAACTAAAAAAAGTGTCATAAATTATAAATAACCAGTCTGAGTATACTTACTATACAAACAGTTGGCTATGTATTCCAAATATATCAGCTGATTTGTTGAATAGTTTAATGGAAACTTCCACTCATTGCAATCTGACTACAGGTTCAGAAGATTGTACACACTCCAAAGTTATTCAACATTTAAAGCTCACATCCAATTAACTGTTTCAAACTCTGTTAAATCACAATCTTATCTTGTTTCCTGCAATTGGTTATCTGTTGGACATCTGTTGACTAGCAGTTGACCTTCTGTCAGCTACTGTCACAGGCATTCTTACAGCCCTGAGGAACTTTTTAGGGAAAAATTAGGGATTTTTAAATTTAAATTTTAGGGAATTTTAGGGATAAAATGGCTTGAAAGTAGGAATTTTTAGGACAAAATTACAAGGATATATACAAAGATGTTGGATGTATGCTAAGTGATCTTCAAAAAGTGTTTACTTACCATTATAGGCCAAATCATGATCAAAATGGCTCCTTTTGGATGACGCAACGTGAATAATAAAAAAAGCTTACCTCTTGTAAAATTACCTGCAATCTACGCCAAAATAACTTGGGACATGGTTCATATTTCCTCTGCTGCCCCCACCTCCCCATACAATGTTGGAACTTAGTTTGTTCGACTCACTCCTGGCAAAAACAAACCGACCAACATTGCAGAGGGGGGAAGGGGGTTTTGAGGCATATGTGTCCCAACAATTTTGGCGTAGATTGTAGGTATAATGAATTTGCCCAAGTCAGCTGGAGGTGCGTAGCATCGCAAGGTCTACATCTGAAGCTGAATCCATTCAAATCTGAAAAATATATTTATTTGCTCATCAACAA
>JAOBYE010597187.1:0-12340 GCA_025403585.1 Parazoanthus swiftii
TTTCAAAGCATCACGGGCGTGGTATTTTACTGAGAAACAGGGAAAATATGTTTGAGCAAACATACCTTATCGGCGTGGCTTGCAATACATGTAATCCATTGACATTGCGAGTCGTTACTTTTAATTTTTCCTGTTACAAGAAGCTTTCAGTGGGCTCTTTTTTGCTTTAAAAGCAAGATTTTCCGTGAACACAGCCACAGAGAAACGACATAACGTCTGCCGTCTCTCTCAAGTTAACAAACCGTCAGCTTTCGTTTTCGTGTTGATTTTTAACTCCTTAATGGATTACGTTTCTAAATAGAGTTCTTGGCTTAAATTTCTTTATTCTTTAAGCAAATTTCTCGCCATCAGGCACCTGAAGTTTTGCGTACAAGAACAACATGAACTAAAAGTCAATTATTCAGTCTAAGTGTGCGCAGTGGCGCACGTCAGCAAGTTGTTCCCGCCGGCGGGAAAACTCGCAACAACGTGCGGCAAGTTTTCGGCGGGAGATTAAACCGCTTTATAGAAATCATCGCCTTCATTTTGAAATTGAAGCAATAATGTCTCCGCTTCATCTCCACTGTAAATTCGCTAGCGAGAGGCTTTTCATATTGTAAACTCTCAGATTTTTCGCTCACTCAATCGACGACGTGACCGTGTTGCCATAGTAGTTTTGTAATTGCACATGTGAAATTTCAAATCGGAGGCGAATCGGAGGCTAATTACAGATAAAATTCAGGTCCGAATTCACAGTTTAATTTGTCCTCTATGTTATTAATAAATAAATCCCGCGGTACCTGCAAAAGTAGTCACTTCATGTTGTCAAAGTAAGAGGCGACTAAAATTAAAAGAAAGGGGTTTGTCACCTTCCTCCTCAAAAACTACTACGAAAGGACTTCGAAAGCAATTAAAGCACTCATCTGTCACAAGTCAAAAATAACAGTAATTTGTACATGACTGCCGCCTGCGAAACACGGCCTTCGTGACCAGAAGTCAAAACTGACAAGTCTAGAACGACGAATACAGAATCAGAAATGCCAATCCCGTAAACCTAAAAATTACACAGCTGAAAAGCGAAAATGAAAAACCGGCAACTAATAACGAAGAAAGGAGGCCAAAAGAGTTTGAAAAGTAGGAGGTGGGAACTCGGAAACTGCAAACCATAAAACAGTTTTAAAAACTAAATAGATGCCTATTTAGGTTTAGACCTCGGACTCAGGTAAACTCGATGTTTGTTTTAATTATGTCAACTTGTAAAAGCAATTTACTAACGAAACATTTGCAGAGACTTTATCATGGATTTGTGCAGTCATGAACACTAGTTTATGCATAAAAAACCAGACAATTATATACACTCAAACATTTATGTTTGTTACTCCTTAAAAACGTGCAAAATCTTCCAAAAAGTTTTTCAAAACAAAGCTTGACAGATTTTAGTTAAAATGCGAGGGGTCTTTGCTTGCAGCATTGATAGATTTAGCCTTAATACCTTATATAAACATTTTTACTCCTCGTAAACGTGGAAACTGTTCTAATACTCTTAAATAAGCTAACGCGAAAATGAACAAATTTAAAATTGCTGTTTCCTGGGTTCAGAGTCGTTAATCACACACCAAAGTCGACATGGGGAATTTCTGCAATTCCTGTGACAAGTATTCAACGTTGCTTTTTTGTAAACCGCTGTTGACTTCAGTTACAGTGATTGCAGAAAGCTATAATTTCGAAACTGAATTTAGACATGCATTTCTGGACAGGTGGACTCTGCCTGCAGCAGGATGAGTGCTAATTTACTTTAGGAGTATGTATTACCGTTGCGTTGTGGGGTTGAAGTAGGATAAAACAAAATACAAACGAACCGTGTTTTTACCCTTGACAAAAAACGGCGATATATTTTTTAAGCAGTATTTATACAGGACCATCCAAGTTAGCATGACTAGTTTAAATGGAGTCCTGATATACAGCACAATTAGTTGACAGTCCACAACACCGGCATTAGCCGACTCCTATCGACAAGTGTGTGGGTTATTTTAAGTCCCCCGATAGAACGTCGAGACTAGACCAAAGGCTTCACGTCCCTGCCTTCTGGCTGGGAGTCAGAGATCTTACCAACTGTGCCAACCACGCTCACACAAAAAATTTTTCTATCGAATACTTAATCAACTTGTTCTCGTGGTCACATAAGCAAAGTAACGATGAAAAAGAAAAAAATCGGACTTCCTCTATTGAAAACAAAAGTTATTTTGTTGGCGTTGTTTATGAGTTTGGAACGTCAAACAGGGCAGTTGTGACGTAATAAGCTGCATCGTTAGTCCACACTCTTAGCGAATGAAACCAATGGTATTGAACAGGAGAAGGCTTAGCACCGGCTGCAATCATTTTAGACCACATTTCAAGATGGCGACGTACGAGAATATCAAAGCTCTGCCGTAAACACAACTATTGATTTTAAAGTGTGAACATAGGCCTAGGCAATTTTAGAGTTTAATTTGAGACCAAAAGTGTCTTTTCGGCAGCCAATGATCCTCTAGGAAAGACGTGCGTTATATGCGCGGACAAACGGGTTTTGCTTGTTCGCACAACATATAAATGATAAAAGACATCTGATACTCTATATCCTGCTAGAAAGAAGCTTTTCCATCTCAGGTTTATAAACTAATCCCGCTGATGATGATCGTAAAGTTCGAAAATATTCCTGACGTATCTTTGGTATAGTTTCTAAACTAACTTTTCAACATTTTGTTGTGCTTCATCCTGACAACTTAAAATGAATGTTTTTTTTCTAAAAAGCGGTTCGAAAGTTGTTGGTGCAGATTATATAGGAAGTATTCTTTAAACGGTGTTCTCATACTGCAGGTGTATTGTGCTCTGTCATTTATTTGTCTCCTATCATCTCCATGGCAAAAAAAAAGGTTTTAGAGATTTAAACAACCAACTATAACATCAATGAACCTTTCAAGTCTTACTTGTGGCTTCGCGCGGTTTCGTGGATCATCGTATCATGCTTCAACTGCTAAGTCTCGTGGACAGCAGCCGGATTCTTAAAAGTCGGCATGGCTCTTTTAGTTTCAAAATTCATTTCATGATCAAACACATATTATACTTTCTGTTCTTGTTATTTTGCGGAATCTGGTTGTGACGATTTCAAACCAATACACGTTTTTTTTTATAAGAACCTTTTTTTAAAAACTTGAGGCTGAAAAGTTTTAGAATATGCTATGAACATACACGCTCTGATTTTATTAGAACAACTTTATAAGAACGACGAGGCTCAGATTGGCCAAAATTTAAGAACATTTTTTAAGCACAAGCTCTGGCTCGAGCTTGATAGCTAAACTTAGTTTCTTTTTTAACTGTACTGAGCAAAGGTAGGGATTTAACTGATATGAAACTAATCCTGGGATACTCCCTGGAAATCGTCTCGGGAAAATGACTCAGCGAATCCGTACAAATCCGCGTGGATGAATTGAACAGAAATGCGTCCCTCAAGCAGTTCGTTTTCCAATAAGCGTATAGCAATACCTTAGACTTAGTTTTTATTCGATTTAAACCACATATAGAAATAAGAACATTTTGAGAACGATTAGAGGCTCAAATCGCCAAAAAATGAAGAACAGTGAGCCTCGGACAAATATTCTGGTTCTTGTAAAAAAAAGCGTACGGCTCCGGCTGAGAAAGAAACATTTATTTCTATAAAGTTTGAAAACTGAACATAGAACCGCAACCAAATCTCGTGAGACAGCAGTGGGATGAAGCATTTGATTTTGGTAAACAGGCGATAGGCATTTTAGGTAAACATATGAACTGAGTGCGCTTCCAACTGACACCTTTATAAACATTATTGATCTTGAACACGTTTTTAAAATATTCTAGATTGAGCCATCTTGAAAAAAGATTTTGGGTGTTCAGCGTCAATTAATCCAAAAATATGTGTTTTTAGAAGACAAAGGGTTTAACTCAAAGGTGTCAAGCCAAACCGATTGATTTACTGGACTTTCAGGAAATACGGTGAATCTGGGTTTTTAATGCTGTCAACGTTGAATGTTGTTCACTTTGATTTGAATCTCAAGGTTTAAAGCACCAACCTCACAGCTTTTTTCGGTTATTTTTTTCAAACCTCTACCTTTAAGGGACTTCTAAGGTTGGAATGTGCAGCTGCAGCTGCAGAAATTTTTAAACACAAAGCGAGACCGAAGTAGTGTTTTCTTCGAGTTGGGTTATTCAGTGCTATAGGAATATTCAAATTCTGTCATTAAAGCTGCAACGGAGGCCTTGTTTTTCACCCGCTAATAAGATTAATAGCAGTAGTGCCTAAAAGGTTTAATTTCTTTTCGCTTTGCACAAAATAACGTTTCAACAATTAAAGTTTAGTTTATTTATATACAATTTCTTCCTCTTAGCCGATTCACTTCGAAAGATGTAAAAGCGGATATTTTCCCAAATGAATCAGTTGTTACGCTACATCGAACGGGAAATGAATATTCTAATAAACTTTCGGTTTTAATCAACTTGTTTCCATCCAGATTCATTAACACTATTAAACCAGCAAGTTGCCTCGTTAAAACTACTCGTAAACCTTTTCGATCTTTTTAGGCCACAGAGTTTATAATCATTAAATGAAAAAAGAGCCTCGGATTCTTAACTATCATGCAAATGCAATGCAAAGATATCAAAACATGTTGTCAAAGCAAAAACCGCCTGTTTATTTATGGGTTTATTTACGGATTTGAGGTGTTGAACTCACCAGGAAACCTTTTGTGGTTCAAACTTACAAAATGAATCGCAAGCAACAAAATATAATGTTTTAAAACCAAACGTGAAACAATCACAAACACCTCTGCATGGAGTTTCCTGCAAAAACATGACAATAGCCATAGTTCAATTGAAGATATGCCTAACCATTCAAGTTGATCTGTTTACTTCTTTAGTTTTCACTACTTCAGAGAAGGAACGGCAATCAAAGGTGATTTAATCGCCATTTGAAAGCTTGCTTGGCAAAAACAATTTTAGGATGCAGAACATTGTAGGTCAAGTGTTGCCTTAATACGATCAATACTTAAATGAATTGTCCTTCGAGGGGGAAAAATTGGTGCATAAGACCAACAAATTAAATATCATAACCTTTTGAGGTTCTGCCAGCTTGTTAATTTAACTCAATTTGAACCAAAATGATTGCGACACTTCGATGTAAACGAGTTTTAAAAACAAATAAAAGATATTAATCAAGCCATTAAAAGACATGCAAAAATTCTTTATGCATAAAGCCAAACCATTTTACAGTCTCAGAAATTGATCTGGGGGAGGATATGCTGTTATAAGATAACTAAATACGGTTTGGCTCGGGTCTTTCCTTGGCAAATTGCGAAAATCTGCAGTGGTGAAGCTCTTTGGATGGGTTACTGTTGAAGTCAACCAATTCCTCAAACCGCTCTTTTTTCTGCAAAATCTTTTCTTGTTTTCTTATTTTCTTTGGAGGTTGGGCTTTTTTGCTCTCCACTGCGTTAAATTTTTCGACTTCATTTTCGTCATGGGGAGCGAGGTCGTTGGAGTTAAATGTTCTAGCAACGCGTAAAGGCGCTTGTGATCGCTTAGGGACGGAATTTTCGTCCTGAGAATTTCTTTGAGAGGACACAAGCGAACATTTGCTGTTTACTCTCGACTGTTCCTCATAACCATGTACTTTAGATGTAGATATGTGTATTTTGGTCCTCACCATCTCGGGAGTAGTTTTTAACAGAGGCTGCAGAAGAGCTACAGGAGCTGTTTTGGATCTTTCAAGTTTTTTGTGTTCCCGAAAAGAGCGCGCATTTGCTATCATGGGTATTGTTTCAGCTGGCAGTTTTCCTTGATCTCTTTCTTCAATATTTTTCTGGCGTTCCCTTTGTTTAGCAACCAAGGGGTCTCTAGCTGCTTCGTTTAAGCTTGGAAATGTCTGTTTGTGTTTTGTTTTATCTTTAGCAAAACGTTCTGGTAAGCTTTTCGTTCGCTGTAGCAATGGTTTTGTCCGGCTGGCTGGTAGGTTAACACGAAGCAAAGTGTTAGTTTGCTGCAAGTCTTTCACTGTGCTGCTTTCTCCTACATTTTCGTTAGCACCATTCGAGGAACTATCATGCGAAAACATTTGAATAGTCTGTCGTATGTCTTCAATATCTTGAGTTACTCTCGCTAGTTCTTTGTCGCGACCTTTCTGAGCTGACGTATGAATCCTTCGCCGACATAGTATCTGCCCTTCATGATCATTCAAAGTTGTTATTTTCTTGGTGTTTATGGCTAGTCTGTTTTCATTCTGCAAGCTTGGCGAAGTCATCATTCTTGGAACTACGAATATGAAAGGAAGAAATTCAGCAAGCCGTAAAGCCGTAAAACAACAGGCGCCGGGTTGTTTAAAATCCCAGTTTTTTAAAGAAAAAATACGCTAATCTCAAGCAACATTTCGTTTCCGCTCTCCCCGGCTCTTATGTCATATTGTTGCAATTATTTTCTGTTTATAAAAGCTCTTCTGATGCAAATTTCCAACAGAAGGATAATTGTGTACAGTTTCAAAAGAAAATAAATAATTTAACCATTTCCTCGTGTCACCCAAAAAGATGGCCATATCACATTGTTATTAAACCGCTTTTATTATGACAACCCAAGCTAATATCTGCAGCTGTAGACTAAGAGCTAGGATGGTTTAAGATAAGAATTGATTTTAGTTGCCCAGTTGCACACTCGTTTCCCGTCAAGGGAGAATAACTATGGCGTGTTGTTATAATTGTCACTTGGAGAGAAACCAACAATTTAGCACCTGCTGAAGTACCGATCACGTGACACTGTCCTTGTTTTTAGCTCTTTAAAAAATTTATTAAGAAATAGCGGCAGCCTTTTATTGAATTTTTGTTATACACCGTTCTAGCCGGAAAGCATCCCAAAGTTTCAAAACAAAATATTTTTCTGTGCCTGATAAAACAGAAAATGATTGAGGTATACAGAAAACTGAGAAACCGTGTAATTTGATATGTTTTTGAAGAAGCAATCGGAACTGCTTGAGTCTTTTAAAAAGCTTCACAATACAGTTTTAAATGACTCCCGGTTTGAACAAAAGAAAATTTGCTGAGGATATATAATTTTAGATGACAAGAAAAAACAAACTGAATTTTTTTGAAGCGAAAAATCGTTCAATGACGCATTTTAATCTGACATGACAATTACTTTAACAAATTAAACGTATGAATTAGTAAGAATTTGTTTTCTTTCTCTTTATCAAAATAAAACCTCGCAGTGGATCCTTTCAAACAACAATTGGACAAGCAACGGCAACGAATTTTACCGGGAGCTTTGTAAAAATATTGGTGGTTTGCATAATTAACACGACCGAAGAGCTTAGAGTTTCGATCTTCCGGCGAAATTTATGTGGTGATTTTTCAGTGATAGGAGCGGCAAACTTGTGCTGTTTTAATACTGCTGACAGATTCATTTTAATCACACGTCATTCATACTAGATGTTATGTAATCAAATGAGAAAGAAAATTTGGGTAGGGAAGGGAAGGGAGGAGGGAAGGTAATCACACCCCACCCCCCTACGTCTACAATCTAGCTTCATATTGACTATCACTTATTTCAGTGGAACATTTTCCCGAACATTTTGCCGTTATAACTTAAAATGTCAAATGTATCGTTTAATTTGAGTTTAAGTGTTCACGAATACCATAAAATTGCAGCAATTTCAAAAATTGCGGTTGTTTTTGCAACTAGCACGTATCATACTCCTTTTTCAAAATGATTATGTGAGAAAGGCTGGTTCCTCTCTTCTGTGTAAAATGGAAAGTAACTATGTGTTTTGCATGGCGGGAAAAAAAGGTAATCAAGGATAATATTCTTGCACGGGCGCCAGGATAAATGTTTGAATGAAACGAATGAATATTTGTTAGCATCGAGACTGTTACGACAGATAATGGTGGAATTCCCCGGTCTGGAATGTACTAGCTTGTTCATACACCTTACACTCCATACCGTAAAGGAAGTGATTGATGTTCTTATCTGTTTCTGAATTGTTCCTTTTGATCAATCCTGCAAATAGACCCTGTGTTTGTTCTTACAATCCGCCGCTATCGCTACCGGATCGTCGTGATAGTTTAATTTGAATTGAAAATTCAGTCGCGCCACACAAAATGAACGGGATATCGTAAGCTATGTTCTAACCTTATATAGCGGGCGTTCTTTGTGAGCTTTGCTTTAATCGCGATCGTTTAACCTAAGGGCATCCGTGATATCTTACTTCGTGTTCGATGATTGTTGGAGTTAATTTTACAATTAAAAAAAAAACAATATCGAAGTATGGAGTTCTGCTGAGAGTTTGAAAAGTGGATGATTGTGTTATAAAGAAATGGGGGAACTTCCTGCAAACGTGTTAGTAGCACTTGCCATGGACGTCCAAACATTAGTGTACACAGAAAACAAAAATTGGCTTCTTCCCTGAACGGTTCCCTAAGCCGTTCGTCCTTATGAAAACTTCTGTTTTTAAACTGAACGTTTTTAATTTGTTCGAGTAATTTCCCTCAGTAATTGGGCCATTGCATCACGTGACTAACCTCATTGTACTGGACCGCATGCCATCCAGAGCCGGTGCGAAAACAGAACATATTTTATTCTCTAGAAAAAGACAAACTTCAAAAGTTTTATCTTATGTTTTAAATGTTATAGCTGAATCAAGGATCTGAATTTATGCTGTCTAGCACTTATACTGGGACCGCTTGCCATTCAGTAAATGAGGCTAACTAGTCACGTGATGCAAAGGACCTAGTAGGCTAGCAACTGGTTATTGTGTTTTACTGTTAAAAGAATCCTCGACTGTTTCGTCTTGTTCTACCAAAAATGTTCTTTGGACATATCCTAGATCTGCTGCATAGCAAAAAGGTGTCTCGGTCTTAAAGGTACATAAATCGGGGTTTTCTCAGGTTTATTTTTTTTTATTTTTGAACTTCTCGGCGCCGCCATCTTGAATCGTGACGCGTGTGGAGTGCCAGACCTCCTCTCGTTCGTAAACATTTTCCTAGACAAGAGTGGAGCCTTGCACTATACGATATTTCGTTACATTTTAAGATGGTGGCGCCGAAGAAATTCCCGATTTGTCGAAAAGACTAAAATCCCTTTTTTCTGTTGTGCAGCAAATCTACTAAGCTATGATCAAAGAGTATTTTAGGTGCGGTTTCATGAAACAGTCGAGGATTACTTTAATTATTGTAATTCAGTGGCTCAAGTCTTTCAAAAGTCTACCTACTGAAGTTAATAACATAAATCAAAAACTTTCAGGGAACAATCCAAAGTCTACATATGTTTGTATTATGTATGTATGTATGTACGTGCGTACGTACAATTGTATATATGTATGTATGTATGTATGTAGGTATGTATCTATGCATGTATGTATGTATGTATGTATGTTTGTACATGTATGTATGAGCATGAATTATACAGAATGCTATCACTTACTGCTTACAGGACATGAACCGCGCCTCTTTTCCAATTTGCCACGGCGATGCGTCCGTCAACTGACACAGCAACACCATCCAAGTGGGGCCGCCTTTCCGTCCGTAGAGGAATGATATGTGCTAAACTATATGTCCTGCTGTTGTATATTTCCAGCTGTCCCTGAAGGGAGCTTTGGTTCCTCGAGACAACCACGATATGTTCAGTCTCTTTGTTAAAAGCAATTCCGTGAGAGGGTGGATCTAAATGCCCAACTGCATCGGTTTTGCCCTTCAATTTGAGCTGATGCAGCTGCTGACCTTCTTCTGAGAAAATGTATACCAAGTTTTCCACACTCGACAGTATTAGAACACGGTTTGCCGTAGCGCTTGACACGTGAGTTGCACCTCGAAAGGTTCCGAAGCTATGACGAAACTGTCTATCACTGTCATATATATCAACCTGCTCCGCCTTGTGGTCACGTGATCTTACAAGGGTAATTACGTGGCCGGCGTCATTCACCGAGACTGCCAAACCTGCAAATCCACCCCTTAATGTAAATTTATGTTTCATGCTCCCATATGTGTCGAAGACATACATTTCTTTTTGCTCTGCTAGTCTTGTGGATTCCTTTCGTAACTCGGCTAACAAATAGACATTGTCCTTGCTGTCTGTAGCAATGCTCCAGGGTAAAAACTGCAGCTAGCGTTGCTCTAGCGGCCGAAATGCGTGTAGAAATTCGCCTCCCCTACCAAAAACTTTGACCATGTCCTTCCCTCTATTGCTGCTTATGTCGGCCACAATGAACCGCCCATGACTGTCAATGGCAATGTCAGCCGGGGACTCGAGACGGTGCTGTTTCTCCTGTCCAAGTGTCCAATCGCATAACCTCCATTCCATCTGGAACAGAAGAATATTTGTTGTCAGTAAGTTGGAGTAAAAAGGATGAACAACCACGGGAGGCTAGTTTTGAAAAACCCTGTTTTTTCTACGTTTACGAGTAAACCGATTATAGGTTTTGATCAACAACAATTGATACGGTATATTTTTGGTGTAAAGCTGAAGTTTTGAGCGTTAGCCATTCGCAAGAGCAGACAAAAGGGCTGACGCTCGAAACGTCAGGATTACACCAAATTTTACGGCAAAAACATATCAAATCAGTCCCAGTTGACCAAAACCTAAAAAATTACAACGGTCTTGTACTGACGCACTCCGAAATTCAGCCAAATACTGGGTATTAAGACGGTGAAACAACATGATGCAATTTAAAATCATTGAAAAAGCTGGTAAAAGAACAAGTAAAACGTAAGGCCATCGCTTTTATACGAGACTGTCAGGAAATCGAAGTATTGATTTTATATACTTTTAGCACCTTGCCAAACGGTGAGCACAGAAGACACAATCGAAACCATGTTACTGGGTTGACTCACTTAAACTGCAAGCCTGATCAAATGCAAAGCAAGTTGCGGTGCATCCGGTTTTTGCACGGCCTTTCATCCGGTATTCAGTCATGCACGTGACTTACGATGGGTTACATACCACTGATATTCGTACTAGTTTTCGCGGGCACTTTTCTCGCAAAAATTTTAAAAATCGCGATAGAAATCATACCGAAACATGAACCCTTACGCGGTCACAAACGTTTTATCGCAGACCTAATCTTTATTTAACGTCGTTGCGCTGGGAGTGGTTGCCCATTCTCCCAAGCCAGTGGCTTATGTTTAATCGCTCGACGGCACAGATATTGGCATGAAAGTCGATTTTGCGGAGGGAAAAAAACCGGAGTACCCGAAGAAAAACCCTCGGAGTCAGAAGGAGATCGCAAAGTCTCAGCCAACATGTGAAGCCCAGGGTTCGATCCCGGGTCCACATAGGTGGGAGGCACGAGCGCTAACCAATCGGCCATCCTGAGAAGAGAAGCCGCCTTGTCGAATGTTAACCAACCACTATTACTATTACTATTACTATTATTTTTATTTTTTATTTTTTATTTTTTAATTATTATTATTGATTATTATTATTATCTTTACGGCTTATTGAAATAAATGGTAGAATCGAACGTTTTTCCGTTACCGCAAAGGGTTTACGAATTACGTACGTTGGCTCGATCGCAACTCAGTCTCAGTGACGTGTTTGTGACGGTTTACGGCAATACGGAAAGCATATATAACTGGCGGCTAGGAGAAAAGTCATGAATGAATACTTTAGGCCGGCTTATAATGAAAGCGATGATGCTAAACTTTACTTGTCATTTGAAATCAAACATGCCGATGTTGCTGCCTTTCATACATCTTAAGATGTGAAGAGGATCGCCGTGCGTTGGTGTTATAGTGGGATCCCTAAAAGCTCAGATACGACAAAGCTTTTGTTGCTGGGGACACAGTAGATGCTGCAAAAGGTTCCCGCAAGTTTACGCCCATCTCTACTGAAGAAAGAATTACTGCCTGTTTCCTTTTAAAGGTCATTCCCCCCAGTTTGCAATGCACAAGTTTACTGCGCATCTCGAGATCAGTGTTTGCGTGTGTGGCTTGATTGCAACAAGCGCAAGCTCAAGCGAAATGTAGGATGGTGGCTGGCCAGTGCAGAAAGAAACAAATTGTTTCGAGGTTGTTTCCGCCGGATATAAAACGCAGTCAAACGATAAATGGCAGCATAAACACCCAAAGAAAATGTTCTCAATATCCAGGAGTGTTAATTACTTCACCTTTTCGTATGTTTCCAAATTTCTGAACATTTGAATTAGTATTCCGGACGCTGGCAGTACAGTCAAGTCACATGGTTTTCATTAACAAAAATATAGCCTCAGAGGGGTGGACTTTTGCCCCCCATATTTCCACAAGTAGTGTGGGTACCCCCCTCTTTTATTTCATTGCTGGGGTTTACATATATTGAACTACCAATGGACAAACTTTAA
>JAOBYE010597298.1:0-12338 GCA_025403585.1 Parazoanthus swiftii
GCCAAAAGTACAGATGGAGGATAAGGGTGTTGCAGCAATTTGGCTGTAGGTAGTAGGGGGGGGGGGAGTTCATTAAATTCGAAAACTCCCCCTAAGTATAGTAAATATGGCTTTACTACCACAAATTTTTACAAAATGTTACCAAAACACAGAGGATATCTTTCTCGGAGTAGATTATTATGTCCCTCAGTTGAAACTATTCTGCTATCTCAACGTATCACTTACAGAGGTAGTGGTCGTCATCTGGAACCTCTGCTTCTTTGTAACATCTCTTCGTTGCCCTCTTGGGGTACCTGCTGCCGTTCTCACTATCGAGTTGTCCTTTTTCAATTTCACTGTCAGCCAGTTGTCCAAGCTCTTCAAAAGCACAGCTATCATCATTTAGGTGTTCATAACCAATTTTTTTCCCCTGTTTGATGACAAATAGTGATTGAGTAGAAAATGGATAGTTTTCGTATGTGTTTATATCTAAATATGCAATTCGTTTCCTTGCCAAACAAGTCAACATAGGCCTCGTCAAATTTAACTAGTTTTACTACTGTTTTATGATCGATTAAATGATTGGCTGATTGATTGATTGATTGTTTGATTAAATGATTAGTAGATAAGCTATTTATCGATTGATTGTTTATATGCATTATCAACTAACATTTATTTGATTTACGTATTAGAGAATGCTTGATTGTTTGGTCGACTGATTGATCGATTGTCACGGCTTATTTAAGCAGTTTGTTTGATTGATTGATTGCTTGATTGTTGGGTCGAGTAACAAGTTAACTAATTAACGCACTAATCAACCGATAGGTTACATAATTGATTGTGATTGATTGAATCATTGATCCATTCATGCTTCAAGATTGAATGAAGTGACGCGGCCTATGGCAAAACAGAGTGAACGATCACAACAAACATGTTTTTAAGAGAACGTTCAGTCGCAGCTACAAATATAGAGATGTTCTACCCATATAGTATACCGACTAGCCGTGATAAGTCAAAATTGGACACAAGGTTAATAACAGATCTTGTTGGTGATATTCACTCAAGTTGTACCTTTTTCCCTGCAGCGGATCGCACTTGTCTTGATGTTGTAGTCTTGGTTTTTGGTCTAAAAGCTTGATAGTTTAGAGAAGGAGCAGATTTAGTACTGAACGATTACATGGAAGTGCAAAATGCTAAAATGAAAACAATCTTGTTTTCGCTAACAATTGCTTGAAGAAGAACATTGATTCATACTACAAGCTCGAAATTGGACCAAGTCATAGCTATTTGTGGGCACCTGTTGTGAGAATTAGAACAATGAGTTGGGTTTTCATCCTTTGGTGGTGTTTTGTATGGAGGTAATTTCCTCAACACTGATCAGTAGGAACAGTTAAGAGAGCCATAGTATTGGTGGAACTGCCAAAAGAAACGAACTTTAACTAGTCTGATTTCAGATAATTAAACTTACCAGCTATTATTAAGGTGTGCTCTTTTATGCTCAACCACAACAAATACAGCTGTATGCACAAGCGCAACGGTTAAATTCCAAATTTAATTATTAATTGTTTTTTCAATGTCTGTCGAATTTCAATATTTTAGGATTTGTTCTTTTGAATGTTTTCTACTCTTACTAGTAATTATGCAGAATCGAAACAAGAGTGAACTTCGTGATACCTGGTATAAACCTCTTGATAGTTCTGTTCTGCTCCCTCAATTCCGCTGATCCGGGTAACCATTCTCTGTCACTAGAATCACCTTCACTCTCCTCACTACTAGTGCAGTCAAGATCAGTTTTGTTCTTTGTTTGTGGTTTCCGTAGTTGTTTGGGAAGCCGCGGTAATTTTGGCACTGGTAGACCTGAATCAGCAAACGAGTCAGTCTAATAATAACATTTTGGAATGCTAATGCTAATGCTAATGCTAATAATAATAATAATAATAATAATAATAATAGTAATAAGTAATGGTAATAGGACTGAGTGGAGTCCAATTCCGTCTGTAATCATATGCGTGACAACGAAATTGAAAGACCGCGAAGCGGGAGTCCGATTTTTTTATCACAAATATGATTTCAGACAGAATTGGACGACACGATATCATAACTATTACAATTTCGAGAAAAAAAGAGAAGCAATTTTTTTCAAGTCACAATTTTAGTTTTACTGTGGAAGTTTGGTGACAGTGACTTTGTTTGTTTGCTTGTTAAGACTGTCAGTCTGCTTTGAGTAGTACTCACTGCAGTTCAAAGAAATGAAACTATTGACAGGAAAAATGTTCCATTTTGCTTGTTCTGAGAGGTGAGTTGTCATTTTCATGGTGATTTTTTACTGACTTGTGTTGGCTCATGAGCCAAAAAGGTCAGATTGTGATTAGTTCATTGGGATGTCCGATGACAAGCCTGTAATCGGATAGTATCCGATAACAAACTCAGTGGAACTGCACAGTTGACAGACAAACTGATGAATAATAGAGCGAATAATAGACCAATCAGAATTGAGGAAATTGTAGTTTTTAATGATAATCATAATAACAATTATAATAATAATAGCAGTAACAATATTAGTAATAATAATATTAATATTAACAATGATAATGATAATAATAGTTTGTTTATTTCTTGCAACCCCAGACGGTGCGACAGTACTAGTATTCCAAAATTGGCTAACGAAGGCATAAATTAACATTATTCTGCCGTTTCGACTGTTAATTAGATTTTTGCTTTACTAAGGAGGCATATTCTAGAGTTCAACATTTACCTAAACAAGTTTTTATTTAAAGGGAATCGAAATCCAAAGTTTCACCCTAACAAGTTCTTTTAAGAGCTTAAAAATTCTATAATTTTCAGTACAAAAAATTGTATAATTTTCAGTACACGTCGCGACAAAATTATGGGAAGCAAAAGGTTGTTTATATATCTTATCAGATCGTTGGGTAAAGAAGGCTATACGTGTTCAGAAGATCACTTATTTAGGCAACTTGTGCGTACGCGTTGTGGGTGTATTGAGCCAGACAATCTGACTTAAATTTAATACAATTTGATGTTTTTTTAATTAGATGCTATGAGAGGCGATATACTACGGAGCATTCAGATATTTTTAGTACTTTAGAACAATGTGACCAAAGACTATTTTCCCAAAGAGTTTACTCTATCCCCTTTATCTGCTTTTCCCGGATATAGCCATTTCTTATTGTACCTGTTGATCCCCAAGCCATTTAAGCCACTTGCTTTGATATCTCTTACTTCTAAAATTTTGTAGTTCTGTGACTTTAATAATACTTTCTAATAAATGAGATAAAGTGAAATGCAGGTAATACTTTTTTGTTATATAAAATGTTTAAAACGCAAAACATAGGCAGTGAATATATGTATCTTGAAGCAAAACTTCGCCCTTCAGGCATTAATACTTTTTGAGCTGAGCGGAATTTTTAGATCGAAACCGATCGAATCGAGATAAACAGATCGATTCCAGGAAAAAATTGACGGCCTTAGTTTCATACCTTCAGCAAGCACCAGCACCAAAATATTGGAAATCAGCAAATGAAATGTATTTAAAACAACTTAACTCCTAATTCGCCAAAATAGTTAAGTTGCTTTTCGTCAAGAATCAAACGTTTTTGTTGCATCTTCGAAACCATGTTTTTCGAACTTGCGAATATTCCAGCGATTCAGTTAAAAAGTCAAAGCTAGTGCTCATCAACAGAAAACTAAAACAAACGGGAGAAAAAACTGATTGTTAACCCATTCAATAAGTCAGAACTTCTGTGTTAATTTACCCAGAATTTTGAGTTACCAAAATTTATGTTTTGCATTCACCGCAGCAAACTTGAAGTGAGTTTTACCGGCATGACAACAGGCTGACGTCAGCTCAGGCCTGATATATTGCCGGAGTGGATCACTCAGTTCTTACACAAAAAGTGACAAATCTTTGCAAAACGAAGGTCGAGTAAGACTGTTTTAACAAGGATGACAAAGAAGAAGAATGTGGGTGTTTGGATTTGCTGTTGGCTGGTTTAGACAAAGTCAGGGCGAAGTTATTAAATGACGAAAACAAATTGGTTCGTGATTGAAGCAGCGATCGAGGTTTGTCCGTACAAAACGATGAAGCTGATTCCGCCTCACGTCTCACTCAGGGCCGTAGCAAGCCTTGGAAAACTGGTGTTGGCACCGAAAGTGGGAGCCTTCTGACTACTGACTACTGACAGTCAGTTACTGATTTGCCGTTTATTTCAGCTACATAATATTAATAGTTGTCTGTAGAGTTTCAATTCCTAGGAGGTCAAGGGGCATGCTCCCCCGGGAAATTTTGAAAAATAGTTTGTCTAAAAACTATTTTCTGGCTTTTAAACGCCATTTGAAACAAAATCAGAGGTGTCTAAAACTAGTAACTCTTTTCCAGTTTTTCTCAGACTTGGGGCATTTTGCTCAGCTTGACACATTTGGCACATTTGCTGGCAAAAACTGGGGGGGCACGGGCCCGACTGGCACCTTCCCTTGCTTCGCCCCATACTACATTCATGAAAAAGGTATCAGCTTGATATTTCAGGGAAGAAAAAAACTACCTGATGTGTTATATTTGTGCGAAGTAGCGAAGTTGTAAATTTCCTATGTGGTGCATAATTTCAAAATAACTGCAAATTTTTTCCTGGATACGATAATTGCCGGAAAGGATCAGTGACTGTATTTCAAGTGATGTTAATATTGTATTTATTTCAAACGGGTGTCTGTTCAAAAATGAGCGTAAGGCCTAAGGGCTATCCAGTTTTGTGTATACTGTACTACCACCAATCCTTTAAACAGTAAATATTCTTGAAAAGTATATACAATGTACATATTGCAGAAAACCGTGCCGCATACCTAGTTGTTGCATAAACTCGTGGTTTCTTTTGATGTTTCGCTGTCGAAGAAGTTCGTACTCAGAAAGCGGTGTGCCATCCCAGTCCATCTTTGGTGCCTTTGGTTGTAGCCTGTCGATCAAAGATAACACCTTCGTTGTCGTCTTAGTCAATAGTAAAGCACAATAAGATATGCAATTGTTTACACTGAGTCAAAACTGGACTTTCTCCTATTTGTGGATGCAGTGGATTAGAGAAGACTGAGCCTGAGGTAGTCTTGTTTCTTATTAAATGGTTGTAGCTCATTTAATATCGTGAAGCATTTCTACAAATCATTGGTAAACATGTGTTTAACCTTGTTGCTAAGGACACTTTTACAAAATACATCGTACGTTGAACCAAAACTACATTTTTTTTTGTCTTTTGTCTGAGAGCCTTTTAGTTTTAACGACCTTCTCGAAATCAAACTATTCTCAAAAATTTCTATATTCTCATAATTCACTTTTCAACCTGAAAGATTTGAGTACTTGTAATTATCAAGCAAATAAAAATTGTTTTAAAATAACTAAACACCTTTTTCAGTTTCTTCTCAAATGCTTTGCAGTCGACTTGTAGAGCTTCTCTCAAGGTTGTCCGTTTCTCTTGCTTCACACTTTGCAAGATCAAAGTTTCCAAGAACGCATCACCAAACCTCCACTACAACTGGTTTTAAGTTCTTGATACGGTGATTAGAGGAAACAAAACTTGCTTTTGCTTCAGTACATGGTAAAAAATTCGTCCTTCTTGTCCAAAAGAAGTTGAATCCAACGCAGCAGGTAGCAAATAACGAGCAACGTCTGTCACAGGAAGAGCGGGAAAACGACACGCTTTGATTGGCTGAATCAGATGGCTGAATAAAAAAAGGCGGGAAACATGTGGTCCGTACACACGCACGCTGTTTGATCCTGTACATAACAGGGCCGTAGCAAGCCCTGGAAAACTGGGGGGGCACCGCCAAGCGCCGAAGGTGTGAGCCTTCTAGGGGGATCGAGGGACATGCTCCCCCGGGAAATTTTGAAAATTAGTTTGTCTAAAAACGTGTTTCCTGGGTTTTAAATGCCATTTGAAATAAAATCAGAGTGTCTAAAACTAGTAAAATATGACAAGTTTTTCTCAAACTTGGAGCAATTTGCCGAGCTCGACACAATTGCTGGGGGAAAAACTGGGAGGGCACGGGCCCCCCCGGCCCCATCCCTTGCTACGGCCCTGCATAATGTCATTGCAAGTAATTTGCTCACGTCGGTACGCGGTGCAGTTTTTATATAGCTGATCTCAGTTTGTCTAGAGTAATCGAAAAACAACCTCCATAAATATTACGTTTTCCATTCCATGAGAGCCAAAACACAAAATATAGAAAGTCAACTAAACAATTAACTCTTAAAGGTTTACTGTCTTTACTAACACCTTTCGCCTTTTGTGTTGTTTTGGCAGCCTCCATGCGTCTGGCAGACTATTATTCTCCTTGCAACGAAGGAGATTGAGAATAACAGTCTGCGTGGAGGTTATAGTTTGGTTGATTTGATGGGTTTCATGTTGGGACGATTGATTTTTTGCTATAGCTAGCTGCTAACGCAGGCCCGTAGGCAGGGGGGGTGCGCGGGGTGCGTACGCACTCCCCCACGGACCCAAAAAGGTCCGCATTTGGAGGTTTAATAAGACCATGAAGAAACCGGAATAGGGTTATCGTAACAGTTGGTGCTACCGTAAATCGAAACGACTAAAAAAAAGCCGTAAGTGTGTTTGTCCCACAAATATGGCTTTTAAGAGTCCAAGTTTACGAAATTTGCACCCCCCCAACAAAAATCCTGGCTACGGGCCTGTAACGTTCGCAATTTTAGCAAGTGAACTTTATTAATCTGACTTTATTCCTTAAAAAATTTAGTAAAAAGTATTGGTTGAATTAGGAACACTCTCTGGCTCAGCCAAACTTTACATTATTTATAAAAATTGAGTGTACAGTTGCATAAAAATAAAAAAATACACAAGCACAAAAAATCACAAACATAGTAAACATGTCTGAGTGAATCTCAGAGAAACAACAAGTGTCCGAGACTGTGATTCAAGTGCTATATGGAAAGTCTACGTATAGGTGTATGCCCGGCGGGGGGTACTCCCTTTGTAGAGGTCAGGGGAGCTTGTCGGATAACCTAAACAAACACCCTAAAAAATACCTGGCCACCAGATTTTGCTTCCCCAAAATATACTTCTCTAGCCTGAAAATTGAAATCGAATATTATTTTGCGCCAGGACTACCCTAAAAAATACCAGATATTCTCAAAACTCAGATTTTGCCCGAGAAAACCCCTAAAAAATACTGGATTGCCAATTTCAACCCCTAAAAAGACGAGGAGCTCCCCCGACATCCAACTATAGAGAGTAACCCCCCCCCGGGGGGGAAGCATGCCTTATGGGGTAAACTGATAGCTGATATTAACTGAAAACTTATATTTAGACATTTTTTGCTGATAAACAATAAAATGGCTTTTAACTGATGGTTCATATTTCGGTAAATATATAACATAAGGCATTTGCAACTTTGTTGTTTTTTATTCAAGAGCTCGAAAAGAAGAAGAAGAAGAAGAAGAAGAGAGAGGAAGAAGAAGGTCACAAGCGAGAATCAGGTCACGAGGGAGGAAGAATTAGGTCACGAGTGAGGAAGGATCAAGTCACGAGGTGAGGATCAGTTCACGACGGAGGATCTCACGAGAGAGGATCAGTCCACGAGGGTAGATCAGGTCACGAGGGAGGATCAGGACGCGAGAGAGGATCAGGTCACACGAGAGAGGATCAGGTCACGACGGAGGATTAGGTCACGACGGAGGATCAGTTCACGGCGGATGATCAGGTCACGTGAGAGGATCAGGTCACGAGGGAGGATCAAGATACGAGAAAGGATCAGGTCACGAGGAAGGATCGGGTCAGGGAAGAGGATCAGCTCACGAGGGAGGATAAGTAACGAGAGAGGATCAGTTCACAACGGAGGAATAGCTCACGACGGAGGATCAGGACGAGAGTGATGATCAAGACGCGAGGAAGAATCGGGACGCGAAGGAGGATCTGGACGCAAGGGAAGATCAGGACGCAGACAACCCAGTCAGGTCACGCCGGGGATCAGAATGCGGAGAAGGATCAGGGCACAAGAGCGATCAGGACACGGAAGAGGATCAGGACGCAGAGCAGGATCAGGACGCAGAGCAGGATCAGGATGCAGAGCAGGATCAGGATGCAGAGCAGGATCAGGATGCAGAGCAAGATCAGGATGCAGAACAGGATCAGGATGCAGAGCAGGATCAGGATGCGGGCAAGGATCAGGACGCGGACGAGTATCGGGTCACGAGAGGGATCAGAGCATGGAAGAGGGTCAGGATGCACGGGAGGATAGGACGCGGATGAGGATCAGGTCATGAGGGAGAATCAGGGCACAAGAGGAGATCAAGACACGAAGGTGGACGAAGAATTAAATGATATTAAAGATGAAGTTGAAACGTAAGTGATCAAACATTCATATACATATGATATCTTGGTGTTTTTTATTTATATTGGCTTCAGCCTAATAGATTGCATAAAAGCAAAGTTCACGAACTCGAAAAAAATACTTTTATAACTTGCAATTTTTGCTAAAGTACACAAAAGTGGATACTCCCCCTTGCCATAACAAACTAATTTAAGAACCGTTCATTTTCCTGCAAAATATTTTGAAATCCCCCCTCCAAAAATATCTCCCTCCCCCATCCCCCGTGTTTTAAATGATGAACGCAGCCTAAGTCACGTAAAAACATATCGAGCACAGTGCTTCCTATATCCGCCTTTTAACTGAGAGCAGGGAACGGAGAAAACAATTTCGCGCGCAGCTTACGGATACAATAAGCAGGTATGTGTTCGGAAAAAACCACTTCGAGAACTGCTGGCACCCCGACAACTGCACTCTAAGGTTATTCGTTTTATATTTATGTTGAACGTGAACTCTTACTAATGTGATGCGCATAAAGTAATATTTTTTATGGGAGTTGCATTGCTAGTGTGAACCAGCATAAGGAAAGTTTAGGGTCCAGTAAGTCAGGCCAGAATTGTTCCAGGTCTGAAACCAGCGAGGCTTCTAAAACACGTTTCCGACCACTTGAGGTTTTTAAATCCTCTAAATATCAGCAATTTTATTGCTAGAAAACTGACACCAACACCAGGTAGTTTTCTGAATATATTATATCAAAGGGCAACATGTGTTGTTGTAGAACAAAATACAATTATTATGTCAGTGTTTTTCTATGGCGTTTGACGCTAACAAATAAAGTCAACAAAAACAAAAACTCTGGATCACTCTGTAACCATGAACATCATCGCTCCGAAACAAACAGGCAGCTCCAGAAATGAAATACTTTCTTGCTTACTATTTCGAAATCTTATCAATCCTCAAGTGTTCAAGTACTTTTGCTTTTGGACGTTCAGCTGAGTTGACCCCACCCTCCCCCCTCTCCTCCCTCGAAAAGCTTGCTGTTCTTGTTTGAGTTGTAAAGTAAACGGTGCAAAGCGTGGTTATTTTCCAACCATCACCAATATCGGTTCGTTTTACCAAATTGTAACATTCGTTATCCTAATAACTGTGCGCGTGAACGTTAATGCATATTTACAAATTTTCATATGTCGCTGCAGTTTCTTCCAATGTATAACTCAGTTTTTAGAATGTAAAGTGTTGTACATCTTACAAATAACCTCTTCATTCTGTTGAAATGGTTACACTGTGAATTCTGATACAATAACCCTCCCCCCCTCTCCTCCGTAATTGTGCCTGGCCATGCGAGTTTGAAGGGCGGAATACGCTGCACAGCCTTTCCTGACTCCAGCCCCCACTCTTCCTTCATTTTTCAGGAGTGCTTTTGCAGAACTTGAGTCAGTTCCCATTACATGCTAATTTTGTCAGTTCGATGATTACGCGGAGCGAACTCTTTACCCGGAGATACTGCTTGAAGGGTTATGTCATAACTTTGCCAAGGTGAACCGACAGCTCGCACCGACGGAAAGGAAGAAATGACCCTCTTGTCCCGGAAGAAATGTGGAAGGAATGAGGTGGTATGAGCCTGCAGGTACTTTGTTCAGCTGCCTCACGTAGAAACCAGGCCTGAAGTAGGGCATGTAAACTGAGAAGCATATTCCTCCAAAATAACGAAATTAAAAGCGCTGTCTACTAAATGCAATAAAATCATGAAATCTGACAAAGATTTTTTTAACAAAGAACTTTGTGAATAAAACAAAACTGCCACAAAGGAAGAAAGAAACTCGAACAATTTGACTTTAAAAATATTAACTTTAGAAATATTTAGCAAATAAAGTCCGGGGACAGGGACGCTGGTCTAGTCTTTCGACGATCTATCGGGGGACTTAAGAGAGAGATAAAAGTAGACATATGCCGGTATTTTGGACTGTCACCTCCTCCCCTACAAAGGGTCTGCTGTTATTTGGAAACCTGTTGCAACTTCCCTCTCTTCAGGATCAAAAAAACTATTTCCTGTTTTGTTTACAACATCCCAATTCAGCTGGCACAACGACATCCGTGTGTAACTGATCGCTCCTAAAGCAAATGAATATTACAAATAAACCCCAAGAGTTACCTGTACGTGTCGGCAAAAGCCTCGAAAGCCGGTCGGCCATTTGCTCCTCGCTCAACGGACCTCAAGATAGCACCAACGGAAAAGACCCTGGAAACAATCAACGAACTTGTAAGAATCTTGCAACAACTCTGGAAGTATTTCTTCGAAAAAAGGAGTTTTTCTGACTCGGCAAACAAACTTGGAAGTTCGAACCGCCTTTAAATTCTCGTCCGTGAGATAAGAAAGATGACAAACAGGAAGAAAGGTGCTTCGATCAACATAAAACAGTCTTCCACTAAAAAACTTACCTTGTTGCACAAGATGAACTGCAAAGTAACTGAAACCATTTTGTTTTTAGCACTGCCAATTTTGTTCGTCAAAATTTACTTTGATTGTGTTGAAAATCTTGCAAATGTTTTTCTTTCTGCCTCTGTTATACTACAAAGGCCTTCGGTAATTTATTCAAAATGGCGGAGATGAAGTGACACACCAAAAACTCGAGAATTCGTACTGGGTACTAGTACCAACAAAACTCACTTGGGAGCTCTGATCTTGATAATGACCTCAACCATCTCCGCAGACGAGGCGGGAGTCAGTTCCAGGTGGTACACAGGATTCTTACTGTGTGTCGGATAGTTGGGACACCCACCTGCCGTCTCCTTGGTCCACTGGGCCGTTATCTGGAAGACAGTTGTATCAGAAATTTCTGTCAATCCATTTCATGGAGAGAAACTCCGGAACACTTTTTAAAACAAACAGTTATTCTGTATTGGCAAGTACCCCAAATGTGTGATTTAGTCAGTAAAAAACACATACAAGCTTTGAGCAAACGAGGTAATATTGGTTGTTAAGAAAATGTGACTTATCAATTGTATTCAGAAAACGTATCAAGAAGGTATTACATAAAAATCTATTACTAATAATGAAACATTGAACTGTTTTTTCACTATATTTGATGGGATTTTGATGGTAAAACGATTGCCAATCCAAGTTCACAAGGTGGCAGTGAGTAACTCGAACGGCAAAACCTCACCTCTTTCTCGAGGATATATGGGTTCGGAACTGGAGCAAGCCGGAACTCCGCCGAGGAGAATACCTGCAAGTTGTGTTAAGAAGAAACAACAACAAAGCTTGACAGTTGTTTGACACACTAAACCGAGCCTTGAAGACAAGTACTCTATATACTACGTTTTCGTGCTGAACATCCGCCTACAATCCGCTTACAATCACTTCAGCAACCCTCTGGTGAAACGTGACAACAAAAGTGAATACTGAATGAGGCAAAGACAGAACAGAAAGACGAAATGCTGGGAAGGTTAGTCCATATTCTGCTTTTCTCATCTCGTCTCATTTTTTTAATCGTAGAAGTTGTTAACATTTTAACCGTTGTTGTACTCACTTTGAGCGAGTGTAGTTAATCGTGCTCGTCTTCTCGTACTGTGACCAAAATCAACATGAATAACGAGAAAGTCTAGCTTCCTGTTTGCTGCTGTACTCACCTTGAAGGTTGTCATTAGTCGTGCTCGTCTTCTCGCACTGTGATACGGTCAACGTGAAGTGGCGAGAAAAGTTAGTCACTGGTCTGTTGTTGTACTCACCTTGAGTGTGTAGTTAATCGTATTCGTCTTCTCGTACTGTGACACAATCAACGTGAAACGATTCGTTCCCTTCAAGTTATTCATTTTTGCCAGGTAGAAAGGACTGTTAATCTTTGTACCTTCCAAATAAGGATTCTCTGCAGGAAAAAAAAATTAAACGTTACAAGTAGTGAAATGGATATATTTAACTTCAAAAACGAAAACATAATCAAAAAACGAGTGGCGTAAATACCAAAGCAAGCGTCCACTCCTGTTTCAAGTTGTCGCCCTGTCTTGAATAGGGGGCCCCCCCCCCCCCCCCCCCCCAC
>JAOBYE010597520.1:0-12336 GCA_025403585.1 Parazoanthus swiftii
TTCTTTTGGGAAAAGTCGTATAATAAACGTCTTATTAGACAGTTTAGTATGTAGTATGGCTGGATATTGTTACTCGTACTACATACTAAACTGTCTAATAAGATATATTTATTAGCATTCATTTTGGGAGGATTTATATTACAAACAACTAGATAAATTGTATTTTATTGGCATTTTTTAAAAAAATAGTTTTTTTACATCAGTGTAAACCCAATAAATTGGCACATGCAGGAAGATGCGCTTACAAGTAAAGATAAACACGAATAATCCCGTACACTAAAACTAGACAACAAAAACTAATAATCTTTATGGTAACTTTTTACAATTGTAATGAGTATGATTCACACAACATTTGGTCATCAAGATTAACTCAGTGTTTTGAAATGATATTCCGGAGAATGGCTTGGTAAGAAAACTACGTAGAATTGAAAAAGTTAAAAAAAAATTCGTTTTAAATGTTGTAGTTTTTGATTTTGAAATAGTGTATTTTAGTAAAATATGCAACTCGACTCTTTCTCCAAAGTTTTTTCCTTTTGTTTTTTATCACAAACGCCATGTACATAAGCCTAAAGTGATCATAATTAAAATGTGTTTTAATAAAATCGATAAAGCCAGATCAGATGAACTATCTATTAGTTTCTGTTGAGAAACACAGTGAATATGTTTTAAATGTCATTAACCGTAATAACGTAATAATAATGTCTGAGGGGCTCATTTTGACACCCCTCCCCCCGGTTAGAAGTTAGGATATATCATTTGGCATGCATTTAGTAAATGATCCACTAACTGATTTCCTCACAAACAATGAATCATAAACCAGCTACTGTTGCAATGGTAGCCAATGCAATAATTCAAAATGGCCGTTATCTTGGATTTTTGAGGATAATTTTGAGAAATATTATTGAAAAGAAATGCAAAACATCATTCTGTAGGGTAAAACTCTGAAACATTAAGAAGAAAACAACAAATCGCAAGTTTACAATCATTTTTCACAAAAAACTAACAAACTTCAAAAAGCTAACACTAGAAATGTAAAAACTTCCGTGACCTATGATGGTGTTGTCAGATGACGTAACCTATGAAGTGTCAAAAGATGTGTACATGTTAACAATAAAGGAACAATTAAGTAAAACTTTTTGCAACCTGTCAAATTGCAAAAAAATTTAGGTCCAAAACCTGGGGGGGGGGGAAGGGACGTCAAACTGATCCCCTCTCAAAGCATTTTAGGGTTAATTAAATGCATCAATGCAAAATGGCTGCTGTGTTGTTATTTAGTGTTTCAAGATGATTAACACACAAAGAGTGGTTCCCTCTCTTAACGATGAAGCAACTTGAATCCAATTACTACAATGCTAAAAATGAAAGACAACCAGCCCAGACTGTCACCAAAATTTATGTTAAACACTCTATATCCACAGTTCACTTCTTTTGCATACAAAACAAAATGATTTAAGTTTTTTCGCTTGCGAAAGGGATGTGTGTGTCCCCAGTCCCTTGATCGGCTGTTGTTTATTTCGGTTATGATTCTGTGGCATCTCCGCGTTACACGAGCAGCATATAAGGAAGGAAGGAAAAACATGTATAAAGAAAGTAGAAGTATGAAGCTAAAATATCGATTGCGTGACAAATCCACATAATCATAACTTAAAATGGTTATGATAGACCCAGCAGCGAGCAGCACCCAGTGTGTGACAAACCAGGGCTGCAATGCTTTACATGTGGCGAACACACGATCACAGAGGTCTTGGTGGATATTGATGACATCATCAAGACTCCCTTCATTTAGGCTGCAAATTGCAATGTGACATTCGCTTGCACTTTTATGCAATGCACATGATAGTACTACAAATACAAAACATGTCAGTAACACTCCCAACGCAGAAATAAACAGAGTTAAATGGGAAACCTGAACCAATAGTGTATGAATATCATTGTAGCTTATAATATAGTAAGCTGTCAAAATACAACATGAAAATATGAGCTGAACGTTTAGTATCAGCCACTCCATGTCACTGGTCTTGAGGCAAGCATTGGGGATTGAAATTACTGGCTCCTTTCTACTACTTACAAGAGAATAATGAAACATCAGAAGGCAAGAGAAAAAACATGAACTTGTAGAAATTGTAATCCATGCCACAAAAAAGAATGAATAGGTTGAAGAAATTTGAGAAAAGAGAATATTTTTGTCATCTTTTATATTAAGATCAAAATAAACAAATGCAAATAAGCTTAAAACAAGAAAAATACTAAATATTGTTAATTGCAATTTTCGTTTAATGGGCCATAGACCAAAGATTAAAGTAAAAAATTTAAGAAACTTCCCTGAGTACAAAACCTGCTTGAACATGATCCAAATGAAACCAGCATTAAACGAGATTGTGCTACCACCAGCCACTTGAGTTAAGGTTTGACGTGTTTCTCCAAGAGTCGCTTCCGCAGCCTCGCTTTCTTGTCCAGACTCAAGACCATTATCATGTGGTATTTCGTCACTCAATGTTAATGTCACCACTGTCTTCTGGAGGCTTTTTGACGTCTTTTGGGTGGAAGTACTTTGAAGAAGAGGTTCACTTTCTGATGAGGACATCTCTTCTTTAACTTATAATTTAGTGTTGTAGGAAGCTAATAGTTTCCAGGTATCCGGTACAACCTAAGATAAACGGGATAAAGTGTTAGTGAACTCGGATTTTAATCATATTGCAATGCAATTACCAAATTTTGCATATTAAAGTTCCGATTTTATATTTTTTCACTCAGAAAACTATATTCTTTCCTCTTTCAATTTCCTTTATCCAACCAATTTGAAAAGTGTTTAGTATATATGCTGTTACTTGTTCCTTTGTATTTCATATATACGCTGAATTATTTGTAAAACTTTGTATCTTTTGAAACACTCTCCTTAATGTAACTGTTGTGTGCCGAATGCAAGTGCTCAAAACAACTCCAAATATTACTTCCACAAGCCTTCCACGTGCTCCTTCACTCTAAGTTCTGTTGCTGTTTCTCTAGTTGGTTGTTCCAGGGTCCAAAATAATAAGAAAGCAGGAAGCGATTGGAGTTTTCAGAATCTAAATCTCCACTTGAGTATTACAAAAGGAATCAACAACAAACAGAACTAAACAGGAAATATATAAGGTAGTTTAAAATATTTTGAACCCTGTTTCGATTAAGTTCTCCATTAAAATAAAATCCTTCACTTTCCAACATGTTCCAGTTTCTGATACTTTTGAAATAACAAAATACAGTTCAAGAGAAAAGCAAAAACAGAGGTGGTCATTTACCTTAATTGTACCGAAATTCACTTCAAGTTAGTCCGAAACCAGTCTTTGTACTATGTTGGCTTGTATGCAACGCCGAGAACAACCTGAGATTGTAGTATATAGCAGCATCGACTACAAAAACAACTTTAGTGTTACAGTTCAATCTTGGCCGCGATTTTAGCTTTTAAATAGGCAATCACCTTTCTGGCTTTCACTTTCTCCAAGAAGTTATTTAGGTGAGACCAAAGGAAGTTACAGTACGAGTCGAGAAGTAAACTTGTTTTTAGGCCTTGGATTACACACGATCATCTCCATTATTTAGATGGCTCTTTGAATAAAGCTGCAAGCTCAATAAACTCGATCATCAAAGGTCTCAGGATTTCTTTGATATCTCATTTTATATTGTCAAGAAACTCGTGATCAACCTGACTGATACAAAACGTCTGTACACACGCGCTACATCATATGACCGGCAAGTGATGGCTTTCACTTTCGATTCACTAGGAGTAAAGTAAGTTGTTGGCGCTTGGACGAGTGGTTTTTCAAGTTTAATTAGTCAAGTGACCTCGCTGTCTCCGCCAAGGTACGGCAAAATTTACGCAATCTTCAACTTCCCATACAACTCCCACGTTTACCCAAATCGCGGTTATGAAGTCATAGTTAATAGAGAAAAATGGTTATGAAACTCGGCCAGTTGCTTTGTTATAGGCTTTTGTTCTCTGTCTCTTTCGTTCGTTAGCCTTGACTGTGCACAAAACACAAAAGGTATTAAAATACTTATGAACAGCTAACGAGTAATTCAAATATTTGGGCTCACACAATAAACAAAGCAATGTGCACTGTCACAGTTCGTTCAACCTAAGACAAAACAGCTTTGTTCACTCCTTTTGAAGTTTGTTCAGCGTCACAGTTAGTTCCATCAACTACGATGGATATTAAGCCTCTTTTACACTTAACTGAATAGCTTTCGTACTGTTATAAAAACCATAGCGGATAGGCCTTCTGTTAACACTATACCGGATAGGTTTCGTACAGTTGTAAAAACTATATAGCGGATATATACCGTCTATTTACACTGCACCGGATGGCTTTTTTTCCTTTTTTTTTAGTCGTTTCGATTTACGGTTGCACCAACTGTTACGATAAACCTATTCGTGCTTCTTCATCGTCTTATTAAACCTCTAAATGCAGGCGGACCTTTATGGGTCCGCGTGTGGGAGGGGGGTGCGTACGCACCCCGCGCACACCCCCCACCCTCCCCCGTGCCTACGGGCCCGTTTGTGCCGCGAAAACTGTTGCTGATTACACTGCAACGGGACGATTTCGTGTCGGCATGAAATCCTATCCCAGCGGTATAATGTAGACGAGGCCAGAAGCTCAGCATTCTCCTCAATCGAGAATAGACTTTCGAGGTAACATAAACATCGAATTTTTTAAAGCCAATGGAAAAGTTTTTGAAATTGTAAAATCAGCAAAGATATTAGGCGTGAACGTAAATGGAACGATCATGTCGATGATGTAACCGGCAATACTGCGTCCCAACGCATTTATTTGCTTAAGCAACTTAAGCGCGCTGGTACTGACCGCACGTCTCTTATTCGGTTTTATTATACGGCATGCATTCGCTCCGTCCTAGAATATGCATGCCAGGCTGTCCGTTCTAGCTTGCCAACCTATTTGTCTGTCCATATAGAAAGAGTTGAGAAATAAGTCTTAAAGGTTTTATTCCCAAACGTCTGGTATAGCAAGGCCCCTGACAAATTGCGGATTTAAAAACACTCTTCTATAGACGCGAGGAACTATGTTGAACTCTTTTCAAACAAATTGTAGAGAGCGACGGGCATCACAGATAAGTCCACTTGCCTGCGCGCAACGACAGTGAAAGATGCAAAGTTTAGGAATAAGTGTTTGTTTTCAATGCCTATAACACCTACCCGGGCTGACGTTTGGCTAAAAATTAAGAACAAGTAAAACCTCAGGATGAAGTTTATAGTTTCAGTGTTTTATTGCATATTGATTAGTTACGTTCTAAACAAAACTTAAATTTTTTTCAACTCCATGTTAAACAAAACGTTCGGTTAACGGTAGATGCATGGGAATTATTTCGTTTAAAAACGTCTCAGTTTGGTCACAAAATTACTGCTGTTGTCTGGAAATAAGAACAGCTTAAGAACAATTTAAAACTAAAGTCGCCAAGCTAGAAGTTAAAACAGTTAGCAGCTTCGGCCAAAATTTACTTGTTCTTATAAAAAAAATGCGTGTACCAAACAAAAGCTTACAAAATACCTCAGAATCAAAAATTTCAATAACGAGAACTCTAACCACTCATCGCACCAGTTGGCAAGGGTTGAGCGTCGACGACATTTTGGACAGGAGAAAAGACTTGGGCGATCGAATAGTGCACTCCGAAAATTCCTTACGTGAGGGATCAGGCACAAGGCAAACAAATTGTCTACCAGTTCACAAGCTGATTCCCGATTACACTGTTCCAGCAATAACTATACTTAACAATTATTCCACAAACGCGCGTTGGATATAAGCTTTTAGATAGCGGACGAGGTGTGGAGCACCAAGTCGGCTATCACAATCTCATATCCAACAAGCGTGAGTGCAATAATTGTCTTATTAAATACCAAACACTGGATGAAAATATCTCGAACTTTATATTTAGATTTCCCTTATTTTGAGGGAAAAATTTCCGTAATAAAATTGGCAGTTTCCATATTTGGACAAACCACAGGATATAGGATTTAGACCTTGAGTAGAGAGCTAAAGGATTACTAGAAGTTTGGTGTTTTATAAAAAGCATTTAGTCGCTGAAAGTGCAACAGAGCGAGCCATTTGAGATTTTCCGGTGAGTGTATGCCCCCAGACCTCCCTACCACTAAGGTGGAGCCGGGAAAAGAGCGCTCCCAAAGCAAGTCGCAGTTTACAGTTTTATCAATTTATTGGATACATACGATGTAAGAGATAACGTGTGGATACAACAATTGGCTCATTATTCCGTATAGCATGCAATCAGTATCTATTAAAAAGACAGTGCCGCTTAACAATACCATTGAATATAAATAAGCAATCTGCAATTGTACAATACTAGTACTAGCATAAATAAAATCTAAAGTGAACGCTTACAAAGAAGAGTTTTAACTTAATAGTTTTAACATTATGGAAATAATGGACGCGAAAAAATGTCACACCAAGTCGATTACGTTTAGACGCAAACCATAGTTGACAAAACTAACTGGTTGTGAAGCTCAACAAACTTCAAAAGGAGTGTACAAAGACTCAAAGGCACCTATGATTTTTAAGACACGTTTCAAATCTATTTTTTTCTACAGCAGAATCGAAAACTTGGTCGGTCAACATGACTGCCACGACCCGAAGTTTCACTAGATACTTCCGTATTTCGGTTGACCGTTGACCAGCCGGCCGCTATTTGAGACCTGAACTGTTTGGCTTCTCATTATTGAAACCAGTATAAATTATTGCACTTTCTGCCCTCAGTTTCGTGGGCTCAGTTTTACAATTATGCCATCCTTGGGACGCAGGATTAGCTCACGGCACGGGTTGACTTCGTCGAGAGACTGGGTCGACTCCACCCGGAAGTGATGTATGATGTTCAACAAAACCACTTTCTCTTCCAGAAGGGCAAACCGTTGACCTTAAATTGAGAAGAAAAAGCTTTATTAACATGTTAAAAAAGGTGATAGTTACAATTAAACAGTTATCTGAATCTCACTAAATGCAGTACGGACGGCAATTTAAGCCGAAATCCCCGTCCTGTCCGCAGTACCGTCTCAACTCGCTGCTCATTTAGTTTTTAGACATTTTTTTCCCAAAAAGTCAAATGTCACCAGGTACAACCATCGTCTTGTGTGCAGGAACTAACTTGACAGCATTTGTTCTGCGCGATTTTTTCTCTGGAGTACTGACCCAACGCAAACATTATACCAAAACACATTTTTTTCTCTTGCTTTGCTAAATTTTAGAATGCTTCGCCAGTATCGCTTCAATGACGCAAGGAGTGGCATTTCACAGCTTTACAATTTGTCATTGTCCCCCAGACGTACAAAGCTATGTACGGGCCTCACAGCATGCAGATACACTACATAAACACTTAAATATACATTTGCAATGTACAAGAGATTAAATTGTTGAACACCAACGTACCTATACAGTTTCGCGGACCAGCGGCGAACGGAATGAAGGCGTACGGATGTCGATTTTCCGAGTTTTCGGGTCGGAAGCGATCTGGATCGAACTTCAATGGTTCTGGCCAATAGTCAGGGTTTTTGTGAATTCCAGCAGGACAAATCCCGACAGTGTGGCCCTCAGGAATGAAGTGACCCACTAAAAGGATCGAAGAGAAGCGGACAAATCACAATGAAATCTTTTAGGCTAAGTAGCTGTTCTCAAATACTGTATTCTTTTTAAAAGCAAACTTGAAAAATAAGGTTCTTCTTCTGCTTTGAGCTCCAGCTGTATCTTTGCCTCACCTTTCTTTTTTCGTTAGTACAAGCTGCCATTGTACCACCCTGCCAACAGTACAGTTTCGTATTCGTAGTTGCCGCTGATTACAATGACTACAGACTCATTTACTCAGCGTTAGCCTCGTCTTGATGTTAGTTGTTTTATTGTTGGAGGCTAAGACTTCTAATCGTTCTCGCTGGTATTTATGTATATTCAACACCAAGTACAGGCTAATGCTGAGTAAAAGAGTCTGTAGTCATTGTAGTCAGCGGTAACTACGATTACGAAACTGGACTACTGAGCGACTTCCTTTACTAGCCACGTGGACTCGCAGCGTGAAATTTAAGTTGTTATGGTCCGGCAATATGTCGGTAGTTAGACCAATTGCGCAAACGCAAGAACAAGAACAAGTTTGATACCGGTTGAACCAGTATGTCTCGTTATGACTTGCTAGTGTCACGACTTACACAACATAAAAGTCCTAGTTCCTGATAATGATGAAACTAAAATACACTCGCGCGTGCTATGCTATTGCATATTTTTCTTGTATTTAAGAGAACTGTAAGAGCATCGAGCGTTAAGAATGTTCTAACACGTATTATTATTATTATTATTATTATTATTATTGTTGTTATTATTATCATTATTATTATTATTATTATCATTATGTAGTTGATCACATGATAACAAGTTATGACAATATACACGATTTCTTTGTTGTTTTGTCGCAAGCAAACTTAGTAGTGACAAATGGACTAACTGTTGTGAGGGTAAGTTTTGGTGCTTTTTACAATTGCAAGATTTAGATGAAGTAGTGGTTCTGTTTTGTATATTGAAACATTTTAGCCAGATGTTATTTTGCTAAAGTTCGGCCTTACTTTATTAAGAAAAGAGATAAAGCGAAACATTAGCAGGTTGCTTTGTCTTGACAATGATACCCTTTAAAGCGATGATAAAGATAGCGACAATGAAATAGATGACAATGACGATAAGAATGATAACAAAAATGATTATAATATTTATGAATGGTGATGACGATAATGCTAATGAAAATGATAATAATGATACTGAAAGTGAAATGGATTATACTGATGATACAGACGATGAGGTAATAACGATGATGATGGTTATTATAATGCTTATGTTAATGATAAGAGGCGCTTTATCCAAGTTTCCGCATAATTATTTCATATTCTGCCAACACCTCAGTTTCAGTCTAAAAAACCAATGCGACATAGTACCGTAGTTGATAAAGATTCAAAATTATATTGAGAATTTACCCCGACAGTTTGGCAGGAAATGAGTTGGGGGGAAGTTGTTGACTTTGAACGATTTTTACTCTTTTTGGATTTCAAGTAAGTTTAAAATTTATGTTTTCAGTTAATGAGCGAACGGCAGCTCTTATCCGATGGGTAGCCCTTGCCCACTAAGGAACAGTGTTTGTTGCGCAAATACAAGATGAACCTTACTCTTAATGATGATGATATAGGTAAGAATCAACTCTATACATACGTATTGTGGAGTCTTCACTTAGAGTTCTGTTGAAGACAGAAAATGAGTTGGGGGGAAGTTGTTGACTTTGAACGATTTTTACTCTTTTTGGATTTCAAGTAAGTTTAAAATTTATGTTTTCAGTTAATGAGCGAACGGCAGCTCTTATCCGATGGGTAGCCCTTGCCCACTAAGGAACAGTGTTTGTTGCGCAAATACAAGACGAACCTCACTCTTAATGATGATGATATAGGTAAGAATCAACTCTATACATACGTATTGTGGAGTCTTCACTTAGAGTTCTGTTGAAGACAGCGACCGGTGGAAAGAGCCTTAGGGATTCCTGTGAAGAAATAGAGAGTGATTCCTAAAAGAAAAACTGGTTCAAACATTCACTCGCTCTTCAAAGGCATTGGAGACTTTACACTTAGCTTCTTACAAGTAGTTTTATGGTTGAAGATGGAAGGATTTCAGGTCGGTAAGCAGGAGTTTTGTTGGAGGGGGGGGGGACGGGGGGTGCAAACCAAGGGCGGCTGGGTTCTAAAAATTTCCGTACTCCACGTGTCTCCTCTAAAATCGAACAAACAGCCAATACGTTTCATAAATTTCGTAAACTGGGACTCTTAAAAGTCAAATTTATGGGATACACTTATTCCGGCTTCTTCACCGTTTTACTATACCGGCAAATGTGGACCTTCTTTGGTCCGGGGGGGGGGTGCGCACCCTCCCCCCCCCCATCCTTGCCTACGGGCCTGGATCTATAAAATTCAAAAGATGATCTTGATAATAGTTATTAGTTCACTAAAAAATCGAATGGTTAAGAAAAATATCAATCGAAAATGTAATCACAGGGGCAAGGAGCCAACCCATTCATTTATCAGCCTGTATAGCTTTATATATAATGTCCAAAAAACCATATCTAGATCCATAGGATAAGAGTTTCTTTAATTTTTGATCAAAACGTTAAGAGCGGCTGACTGTAAGAATCAAGAACTTGCGGACAAAAAAGATTTCTGAGATTTTTTTATTTTTTGTCTAGAAAATCCTATTGTTGAACTGCTATCGAAAACCAAATTAAAACAACCCAAAGTGTTTTCGTTTTCAAGAAATTTGGAAAAAAGTGATATGCCTTGTTCGGCTAAGACACGCCATTGAATTTTGTCCAGAAATTACACAAGTTTAACACTCTCGTGACGCAAATTAAACGCTCCACCTCATCTTTATGAACTTTTACTCTTCAAAAATTTGTAACTTTGTGTTCAAAAAGTGTTAAAAATGTTAAAAATTCTTGGAGAATTTCGAAACGTTTTGGAAAATCTTCGCAAATGATCGAGACTTGGTAGCTTTGGTATTAACAGGAAAAACCACTTATATCAGGTTCTCGAAGAATGAACGAAACTACAAAACACCACTTGTACTTGATGAAAGTGACTCATACCGCTCGTGCCTCGCACTCGTGATATTCAACTATTTTTATCAAATACTTGTGGTATACTTCAGCAACTCTTCTCAAACGGTGTACCTTGATCACGCACTCCAGAAACCTGAGATCCTTCAAATCTTCCACAGTCAGACAGTCTCTTTGACACGCTGAAAAACAGAAAGCAGCTAGACAGTCGCCATTGTAAATGTCAAACTCGTCCCTTCCTCTCCCTCTGTCAGTAATCTTACCGCAAAACTGTTCCACCTCGTCATAAAGTTTGTCTTGAATCTTTGTATGCAGATCCAAAAGATACAAAGCCCAACTCATCCCCACCCTCCCCTCCCTCAGTAATCTTACCACAAAACTGTTCAACCTTGTCTTGAATCTCGAGATGCAGACCCAAGTGATACAAAGCCTTACTCATCCCCACCCTCCCCTCCCTCAGTAATCTTACCACAACACTGTTCCACCTTGCCATAACGCTTGTCTTGAATCTCGGGAGGCAAAACCAAAAGAAACGAAGACCAACTCGTCCCGACTCTCCTCTCCCTTAGTAATCTTACCGCAAAACGGTTCCACCTCGTCAGTAAAGTTTGTCTTGAATCTCGGTATGCAGACCCAAACGATACAAAGCCCAGCTCATCCCCATCCTCCCCTCCCATCTCCCCTCTTACCACAAAACTGTTGAACCTCGTCATAAAGCTTGTCTTGAATCTCGGGATGTAGACCCAAAAGATACAAAGTCCAGCTCATGCCTGCTGCAGTAGTGTCGTGCGCCTGGTGAAGACATAAAATGAGTCAGTATAATATGTCCTTTCTACTGTTCTTTCTGTGTTGACCAGTTCGCTTCTGAAGAAAAGACACGAACAAAATGCTATGACTGTTGCTCTTGTCCTTATATCACAAGAGAACCCTTAAACTAGCACTGATGCCACATCACATGCGTCACCGAGTCCAGTTCAGTGGCCGGTCGACCACGATTAAAACAAAACGAGGCGTCATTATTAGTCTGTGCGAGAGTAGCGCAGTTAACAAGATCTACAACTGCCAATCAGGAAGATCCGGGTTCATTTCCCGACCTGGTTGACAGTTGAGCTTTGTGCGACCTTTTCTGTCGACAATGTCCACGGACAGGGACGCTAAACTGTTGGTCTATTCTTCTAAAATTTTCTCAGATGTTAAATGAATCTGAATACATCTTTCCAACAAAATGAACCAAAAGGATGCCCCTAAAGCCAAGTTACCTCGAACATAAATGTGTCAACTTCTTCCCTGATCCCCTCTTTGTCAATCGTTCCTTCCTCAAAACATTCCACGAGAAGATCGAGAAAAGCCAGCTTTTTCTTACGACGTCGGGTGCCGTGTGTGTCATCCATCGCGTCTTCAGGATTATTTTCTTTTGTTCTTGACTTTCTTTCTTGAATTTTTTCATCAATAACCTGTGTGCAATAAAACCATTGAAAAAGTTACTCTTGGCGTTTGTCAAAATAAAAAATCGGGGCTTGGTGCAGGTGAAATAACTTATATACGCAGTAATTCGCGTTCGTGTTGTACAAAATATTGAGGTAAAACTATAGCGCGATCTCTACTAACTATATTATACTACATTACATTACATTACTATAAACTAATTGCGATTCTGAGCCGTCAATTCCACATTATATTGCGGCTAGTTGGGAGAAAATATACTCCGTA
>JAOBYE010597631.1:0-12336 GCA_025403585.1 Parazoanthus swiftii
AGGGTGGGGGCTGAGAAGACTTTCTCAGAAGTGGGGGAGGGTGGGGGCTGAGAAGACTTTCTCAGTAGCTCTTTATAATTTTCAAAAAAGTAGTAGGGCTATAACCCCACCAGCCCCTCCCTCTCTGCGGTCCCTGACATGATGTGAAAGTAATCAAAGATGGAGCAGAAACTTGACTTTCGCTGGCTTACTTGTATGGTGATGCATATGCTCAGTAAGCATGCACATGCCATGTTCATCAGCAAGTGAAGTTTTAAGTGTTTTTGATAATATACATGTAGACGGTCAAATACGATTCGAAAATGCTATGTGTGGATGTAGATTTTTTAATACAGAGAAAAAAGCCCCCTTTTTGAAAATACCTGGCTATGTGTGGACTGGGCCTTCGTCTCATTGGACGCAGCTCAATCCAATAACTTCATGATGTACATGTTTCTCCCTAGTAAAAAGAACCAGGCCTGTAGGCAGGGGGTGTGCAGGGTGGGTACGCACCCCCCACAGGCCCAAAAACGTCTGCATTTGGAGATTTAATAAGGCCATGAAGAAAGCCGAGTAGGTTTATCATAACAATAGGTACAACTGTAAATCGAAACGACTAAAAAAAAAACGGCCATAAGTGTGTTTGTCCCATAAATTTCTCTTTTAAGAGTCCAAGTTTACGAAATTTGCACCCCCCAACAAAAATCCTGGCTACAGGCCTGAGAACTACGAATAAATCTCACCTCTGAAACTAAACTGCCTCATCTTGTTTACCCCGGAAATCAAAAGCAGAGTATCGTCTGGACTGAACTCACTAAACTGTACATACTCCCAACCCAAGTGATGACAGCAGTACGTTGCTTTTCGTTCCACTTTGCCATCTTTATCTTCCCACAAAATTGCACTGCAGTCTTTAGAACTCGAGACAAAGTATTGGCCATTGTGAGCAAAGGCAACATGAAGGACTTCATCATTGTGTTCAGTTAGGATCTGCGTTTGAATAACCGGGGTTTGGCATTCAAGGCGCTGATATTCTGAGGCCCACGACGTTGATAATGGAGGCAGAGAGCTCCTTCGATCGACGCCAAAGCAGTTTGTCACGATGTTCTTCCAAAGTAATTCATCTAAAGCTATTCTATGCCATCTTTTACTGACTGCACCAGCTTGAACAACATCTCTTGGGGCGAGAAACGAGAAAATGTGTAGCAGCAAACTGTCTGGCCATAGAATTTCATCCCACCGATTGTTTACAACGCTTGATGTGGCATTTCCATCTTCATATCCGGGAATGGGAGAACAAGTAGTTTGTTGTGACACAGAGGGAAAGCAGTTTGCCATTGCGATAATCTACCTTTCAGCCTGCAATCTTGATTCGCAAGTACTTGTCTATCGAAATCAACCGATTCGAAATTATCTGCTTTTGTACATGTCGACCTCCCACTGCACTAGTAGCTGGTTTTTTTTTTTTGCGCAGTATTCCACAGGCAGCCCAAGCTTAGAGTTAGTATTTAGTCGGTATGATTTGATTTTATAAGACCACAGGCAGCCCAAGCTTAGAGTTAGTATTTAGTCGGTATGATTTGAGTTGATTTTATAAGACTTTGTATGGCAGTAAATAACTCTTTCCAGAAATTGTTAATAATAGGTGCAAGTGACACAAATAAAGCTTCCTTTCCTTAGTTGTTGCCCCCTTGTGTCCTCTTTGTACATTCCGGGGCCGTTAGAGGTGATTTGGGGCAACTACGAAATCAAAATCACTTCTAATGGCCCCAGAATGTACAAAGAGGACACAAAGAGGCAACAACTGAGGAAAGGAAGCTTTATTGGTGTCACTTGCACCTATTATTAACAATTTCAGGAAAGAGATATCTACTGCCATACAAAGTCTTATAAAATCAACTCAAATACTAACTCTAAGCTTGGGCTGCCTGTGGTGTATTTTGTATTTCCAAGGTAAGACCGCTGAACCAGTCTGGTTGTCTGTATCAACACCTCCGATCAACAAGTTGAAAAAGAGACAAAGGCTCATAGCCGGGGCTAATACAGGCCCGTAGGCAGGACTTTTGTCGGCGGGGTGCGAATTTTGCAAACTTGGACTCTTAAAAGCCAAATTTATGGGGAAAACAGACTTATGACCGCTTTTTTAGTCGTTTTGATTTACGGTAAGCACCAAATGCTACGATAAACCTGTTCGGGCTTCCGTTCATCGTCTTATTAAACCTGCAAACGCGGACCTTTTTGGGTCCGTGTGTGTGGGGGGGGAGGGTGTGTACGCACCCTGCGCACCCCCCCCCTGCCTACGGGCCTGTAATAGTTAACAACTGAGAACATATGAGAACTTGAGAGTGTTGTTCACGATTTGACAAACAAGGACGTTACTAAAACTTGGAACGGGGAACGGGGAGCAGAGAACGGGGAACGTTAGTTGGGGAACGGTCAGTACTTTAATACAGCACCTGCTTCGCGAACAGACAGGTTGATACACTTGTCCAATTACGCCTTGCCTCTTACAATATTTATAACTCATTTTCTCTTTTCTGACGAGAACAAAATAAATAAAAATTAGTCGCCCGAAATAAACATCTAAAACTTAAACATCCGAAATATTTCGCTTGCAATGTACATGTATTACGAGCGCCACACCAGTTTAACAGTTCTGTTCAAGAAATCGTTTACTCGTCACTCCTAGCCTGCGGTGCAGACGGTGTTGACAGTTTTATTTTACCATACTATACCGGAGGTTTAGCAGGCTAGTCACTCCTCGATCCCAGACTTTTCCCTTAGAACATTAGAAGTGGGCGCTACTACTTCCATAGACTGCGAGCAGTCTCTTTCTGTTCCTCAGAATCAGTCGGGAAAACACCAAAATCGAGCGACGAACAGCGAGCGAGTCAGCGAGAAACTGCTAGCCGCGAAGATTGCGGGCAATATCCTTTCGAATTTCCTCTTCCCTGACGTGTGTCTCTCAGCTCCCGGTCCTGTTTGAGGTGGAGTATGGTGGCCTAGAACTGCCATGGGGATATTCCACGATTTTTACAATTTTATTTTATTTTGATTTTATTTTTTTTATTATTTAGTTATATTTATTGTTTTTTTAAAAAATACTAAAAATAACAAAATAATAAAAAAAAATTAATTAATTTAAAATAAAATTGTAAAAATCTTGGAATATCCCTATGGCAATTCTAGGCCACCATAGTGGTGGCTTGGAACGCCAAATTCGGAGCCTGGCGTTTTCTGTCACGTGGTGCTTGAAGTGTCATCAGTTATTTATTAGTTAAAGAGAGAAAGAGTGGGAAAGCTGAAGTTCGGCACCAGACGAGAACTTGACAGTTCCACAATTTCGCAACCTCTGAGGATCGTTTCACCTATTTTTATCCTCCACGTATTCCGTGACATCATTCCGTTAACATTTCCTAGTACGTCACGTAAAAACGTCACGTTCGTTCCCAGGGTTATCCGCGCAAGAAAGTAACCGGAAGACCTGGGATCGAGAAGGTCTTCGAAGGCAGATCTAGAAGACCGAAAAGTTGAAGCTTAAAGTTCAATTTTTATTACATAATCCATGTGGTTTATTCTGTTTCTGTATCTTCTTCCGTCACTACAAGCAGTCCAGAATGATGCAAGTGACAGTCAAGACTCTAGATTCGCAGACAAAATCTTTCTCAGTGCCGGATGAGGTTGGTTTTGTGTGTTCAATGCCGTGTCACTCTGACAATCACAATGGTTGTTGTCTCAAGATCGTATATCTTTCACCGAAACTTTTTGCAAGCAATCAATCGTTTTGTTATTGCTTTTATTTTAGGCAACTGTGAAAGAGTTCAAGCAACAGATTGAACAAGAACTGGTGGGTAGTCCTAAATATGTATCGTTTTTTGTATAGTTAAATATTTCGTAAATACAAAACGAAGGATCGGCTACACACGTACAGCTGCCGGAGAAAAGCCAAGTTATGGTGGTAGATGGAATTTCTGAACGATACCGACGAATCGTGTTTTTCCTTGCTGAATAACGTCAATACAAAACTTACAATACGTTGAATCATTGTAATTCCTTACCGTAACTGTAAGAAAAGTGTTAACTTTGTGCTTGTTTAGGGCACAAAAAGATGATGAGCTGAAGACCGAGACATGCGTCGTTGATGAAAAAATGTTTAGTTGCCAGAAATTGACCTTATATTTTATTGTATGTATAGAATGGGAAGTGAAAGTGAAAGTTATCAAAGCGAGCATAATTTTTAAAATCTGAAGTATTGTTAGGCGCCGGACAAAAATGTTTCTAACATATGAACGGTTTAATTCGGATACCGCATGAATCCATGATTCAGGTTGCTGCAAGCGCCCAAACGATCTTGTAAACTGTTGATTCCCATATTTCTTTGTCAGTGTAGTTTCGAAACCTCAGCATCACCCTCCCCCGGGCATTTATATTTCTGTCGTTTTCTGTATGTAGTTAAATACAGGTGTAATCAATCCTTTAGCCAAACGGGGTTTCAATTGCATGCCCCACGTACATCAGGTTTATATTTTGATCAGAAACTACACCCCTGAGAATAAGAAAACAAAATTCTGTAGTATCTCGCGATTTGTTTCTGCATGAGAAGCACATGTTTTGTTTAAGTGAAAATGGTTTTCTTTTACCGGTATCAAAAGTCTACCAAAAGAGCCTTGTATTAGCCACGTAAACTACAAAAACTTCAGAAGTTTTTACGTAAAATAAATACAATAATCAACAGAACAAAATGTTTCAAGTTATACTGTATAGTGTATTTCTTTTCTACACACGAAACTCTATAACTTTCAGTCAGGATGACTTGACTTGTGTACATAACGCGTAATGCAAAACTAAGACAAATTGTTCAAAATCCCCCACCACCCGGGCTCCCTCTTACATGTAGCCCTAGTTTCCCATCCCTCGGCAGTCACTGATACCAGTGTCAAATCCACTGCTCTGTCGGTATGGGAGTTAGTCAGATGCCTGGGATATATCTGGATGGTGTTGAGGTTTCAAACTGATCAATCTATAGATATATTAGTTTCTGCTCAATGCCATGGACAAAGAAAGACCACAATGATCATAAATTAAAGTGTTGCAGATTATATTCATATTCAGTCATTTTTTAAAGAATGTCTTGGTTTCATTTTTTGAATTCAATACTTTCATTACTTTTGGACACATAATTACCATTTTTACAAATGATCTAACAAACACCCACTTTCTAAAAGGTTCATCATAATTATGTAATAAATGCCACTCTTGAATTTATATTTTTTCTAAATACCCCTCAAATTCCCCCACAAAAAGTATGACAAAGCTATTCATTTAATCATATTAAAGGGGTACCCCAGCAGTCTGGGTCACTTTATATGGAGATTAATATAAAACTGGCTGAGAAAAATGAACTTGCCACAGTGGCTAATGTTTGGAAATGTGCAAAAATTTGCAAGAATTTAGTGTTTCAAAGGTTTTTGAAAAAAATTTCAACCAGTGACATAGAAAACTTTCACCAATAACATAGTTCGCAGAAACTTTGGGTACCCACAGCTTCTAGTTGATGATTCTTGATTGGCAGAAAAACCTGGAAGAAAAGACCCTATTCATTAGTGGTGGCTATTTAATTATTCTTTTGTTTACAAGTTTTTAAATTAGCCTGACTAGTCTTGTTCTTACTCGATAGTCAAATTTAAATACAAACAAAAGAATATTAAAATAGCCCCCATTTATAAATAAGGTCTATAGTGTAGAAAGTTTTTTCTGTTGAAGGAAACTTGCACTTTGGAGACAGATAATTAATTTTTATGGAAGGGATTTATTGAGTGATTAACAGGATGGCATAAAATCATTAATTTGGAAATTATATTTTAATGTAATTTTAATAGGAAATTACTGCAGACAGACAACGGTTGATATTTAAAGGCAAAGTTCTTCAAGATGAGAAAAAGCTGCAGGAATATGGTAGGTTTTCTTGGTTAGTTACAGTTAAAAGCTGTAGCTGATCTTATCTTTAATAAGGTATTCCAAATAATAGTCTGTAGTACTTGCTGCTCACTGGACTATTATGGTATAGACCGCTCAGCAAATAAATAGAATTCCTCTTTTTAAAGTAATTTTTTAAATTGAAAGGTTCAAATACAGCATTTTTATACAAGGTTTGTGTACATTCAGCTTATTTACGGGGGCTGGATCTGGTTTATCTAAAAGAACAGCTTCAGATTCATGAGTCTTGAAAGGTTTTGTGCTGATTTTGCAATTTTGTTTTTCAAATTAATATTCAGGAGTTGATGGTTGTGTTGTTCATCTTGTGCAAAGAGTTCCCCCCTCAGAGTCACAAACCAGAACTAGAGGTGAGTAATCAAATAATGTTTCCTTAAAGGGAACCAGCCAGTCTCAATTTACCAGGGTTCCCCTGGACCTTGAAAGTCCTTGAATTTAATTTTTTGATTTCAAGGACTTGAAAACCCTTGAATTTTGACTCAGGTCCTTGAAAATTACTGAAAAGTCCTTGGAAATAAGTGCAAGTGAGTCAAAGTTGAAGTTTTCTTTTGTTTTTGGTGTTAAAAGTGTAACTTTTCAGCACAAATCCCAAAAATCTTTATTTTTTCCTTAAATATCCCCATCTAAATATTTGTTTGTCCAACCGGAAATAATCTTGCTAGACAGTGTTTGACATGTGATAATTATATATATATCACACAAACATAACATTAGTCGACATGTAAAGTTTCTATCATTTAATGCAAAAGGTCCTTGAATTTGAGTGCCAAGGTTTTTGAAAATGACCTAAAATGTCCTTGAAAATCCTTGAAAGTCCTTGATTCTTAATTAAGCATGACAGTGCTCACTGTTCTGTTGGAAGGTGAACTTGCCGAGTCCCTTACTGTGACTTGTGGCATCCTGCCCCTAGACACTGTGTACATTCCAGCATTTCTTCTATCTTTTGCGAAAATCCTTGTGGTACATCCCCATGATATTCTTCTGAAAAATTCAAACTAATAACTAAAGGCTATAGGCCCCTGCAAAATATTCATTTGCCATTAAATTAGCCATTAATTAAAGAGTTCACCCATGAACTGGCCCAACCGGTCAAGTAGAATTTTAACACCTGTCTTTCTTTGGGGGAAGTTCTAGTAATTTGGAAGTATCTAAAACTATTATACTACTGTTTGTGTCCTCTCTCAGATACACCAACCACATCATCTACTGCCACAGGGCCAGGGGGTGGTGGTAACTTTGTCATGGGTGCATTCACCCTCCCTATTGATGTTATGGGAGTCACTCAGGTATGAGCACAACCACGACTGCACTGCTTCAAATGTGATGATGATGATATTTAATGTTGATAATATGATAAATTATATTGAAAATTGAAATGATGATGATAGTAAGTGTGATAATGAAAGTGGTTATGATGATAATGACAGTAAGGAAAATACCAAATTTGATTACATGTATTATTAATAATTAATATGAGTTATTTAAAAATAAATATTAAGTACTCCGTAAACTTCTGAATGTAAGCCCCTCGGGATATACTAATCCCCAAAATTTTATTCAAGCTCCCCACATCTGAGATGCTAAATTCCTTCATTTGGTATCTAGGGGGGGGGGGTAATATCAGCCCATGAGTTAATAGTTATCCAGAGGGGGCTAAAATAGTCTTGAAATAAATAAAATTACATGTACTGAATTCTTAAAAATTTTTTGGAGGGAAGGGAAGTGTAAACAAAATATTTACTTGCATAAGATGGAAGATCTTCATGAGCCAATGGTAAATGAGTATAAGGATAAGAAGGTTTGGAAAATACAATTATATTTTAATAAAAATGTATTTGACTAGAGCTGTAAGGTCAATGTAGTAGGTCTCAAGCTTTTATTTAAATTCGATAATTATTGTGTTGCCTGGCATTATCTTCAGTTGGAGTGTAAACTGAATATTGACTTGCATAACAAGAAGATCTTCATGAGTCTAAATAAGTATAAGGATGAGAAAATTTGAAAAATACAATAAATTAATAAAAATGTATTTGACTAGAGTGTTCTATAAGATGAATACAGTACATGTAGGTCTCAAGCTTTTACTTAATAAGCATAGTTTACTTTCACAAGTTTTCATTTTTAACTTGATTTTACACATCTAACAATGAGAATTAATATATTTATTTTAATACATGTAAAGTGACATTATACCCATGAATCTTGAACCCTTATGATACATGTAGCACCACCATGCAGTTTCCTTTCTCCTGAATCTCACCATCCTCGTGAGCCAAGTCATACTGTACATAATTATTTGTATGATCCCTTTCATGAACAGTGAGCTTACTCTTCTGTAACACATGTGAGGTCTGTTTGGGCTTGGCGATCAATTGTGACACTCCGGATATTTTTTTGTTTTATATAGCAAATTGTGCAAAGTCTTGTGAATCAACTAGGAGTGGACTCAGCACAAGCAAACATCAGCACTTCACACTCTGTAAGTATTAATTGAAAAATGATCCATGCTTAGTGCCATGCGCACGTCTATCAAGTTATGGATGCACGTGGGAAGATGGGAGAGCATTCATGAGAGAAGCGTTTGAGTGGCACGAGGCGAAGCTGAGTGCTTTTCTAGCTTCTCCAGTGCTCTCCCAGCTTCCCAAGTGCATCCATAACTTGATAGACACACAATAAAGTATGGACCAATTCTTTTAAAATATTGCCTCTGTCACTTTAAGCATTTTTTATAAGAAAAAATGCATGTAAGCTGATAACGTACAGAATTCTCCTAAACTGTTTTGAGCATTTTTATTGGTTGAACACGATCATGTGATTTACCATAAATTCCGGTATATAAACTGAGAATTTGACCCCAAATTTTGGTCCTCAAATCTTGGGGTTGGCTTATACAACGAGTACAAACTTTTGAAAATGGAAACAAGGCAAATTGATAGTTCATAGTTATTGTATTTACTGTGAAAATACTGATTTCAACCAAGACAAGATGCTGACAACGATGCTCTATAGCCCATTTTGCTCCTGGAATCGAATCTTCGGTCTTGTACCAATAAACCCCGATGATCGCTGCTGATTCATCCATTCTGTCATCATGGTTTCTTCCAGTTCGGGCCACTTACAAGTTTTCCCACAATTTGCACACTTTGTCTTGGGAATTTCACTGAGCATGACCTCGGGCTTCCTCCACTCTCTCACTTGTTTCTCATTAACAACGAACTCTCTAGCGGCAGAAGAATTGTTCATTCTTTTTGCAAAATTAATAACTTTTAGCTTGAATGCAGCATCATAGCCCATTCGTTTCGGTTTTTTGAATATGTTTTTTCTCGCAAATTGCTCTCGCAGCGTCTCAAACACAATGTTGCATGTGTCTGGAAAATACGTGACTTCAGCTGTTTACTTCACAGCTCAATGAACACAGACAGTATGGCATAAGAAGGATCTGTTCTGATTGGTCAACCAGACAATTTTTCCCGCTCTTCTGCATTGCACGTGCTTTCTGGGACGTTTCTTCTAAATGTATTTCCTCAGCTTTTAAAGTTATGGTAACTATTTTTTCGTGGGAAATTTTTTGAACTTTTTATGCAGACATAAAAAATTAATTTTAGTTTAGGGTCATACCTAAAACCCAATTTTTTGGCCCCGAAAATAGGGGTCGGCTTATACACAGAGTCGGCTTATACACTGGAATTTACGGTAATAGATGTACGGGCGTGCGTCTATCAAGTTATAGATGCACGCTCGCGCCATACAAAATGCGCGCGAAAAATTGCCAGCTATGTTCTAACAGTAATTACCAGCAAGACTTCAATCATTATAATTTATATCAAATATTGTTTTGCATACTGCTCTGCTGTACATTTGTACAAGAACTAGGAGATTTATAAGTACGTGTAGATTAAACCTCTACAAAGCCAATTTAAGGAAAGTTCTTTATTTGGCTTCAGAATCCTTGAGAAAATGCAACAGATAATAATTATGTCGGTCATGATCATAAACCTGCAAGACTCTGTTCATGAGTCAGTATGACTCTTGACTGTGGGACCCAAGTGAATAGACCCGCATCTGGTGGTTGGACTTGGATTTGAACATCAAAATCCACCGACCTGCTAGGCTAGAAAATAAACCTACAAAATTTTGCACAGAGATTTTGTACAGTACTTCTGACCAAGTACATGTATGTCGAGTCTGATTGCTTCATTTTACCAAATTTAATTTCTAAATGAGTTTCAGAACATATTAAATAAGTGCCACAATGTGTCATTAGCCAGCATTAGGTCTCAAATGTTGCTGTTAAGCATCTTTGAATTTTCTTCAAAGAAGAATAGTCTCAAAAGGCAAGTAATAGCATTTCAGATTCGTATTTTCAGCATTTTCAAGGGAGCATGCCCCTGGCCCCCATAGAAACAGGGGTGACCTGTCCAGCATTGGGTCCCCAAAACTTGGGACTTATATGATTGTATAAAACCCAAATATATTATAATTATTATATCCATAACGGTGCCAGACTGAAGTGATCTAGATGAAGCTGAAGCCAAGCTAGCTTTTGTCTTGGTTTTACTTGTCTTGCTACTGTACATATGAAACATAAAATTTAGAGCTGTGTTATTTAACATTATTTTAGAAATTTGTAATTTTTTGTTGCCATGTTTTATTTTATTATTATTTTGCAAATTACGCCGAATTATAACAAGAGGTTCCATATGTTTTTTGCAAATCTCATGTTCAAAAGTAAAATTTACAAAAAAGAGCACATTACATGATTGTACATGGATTGTACGAGTCTACATATACCAGTAGCTGGTAGTGTACATACACTCGGTAAAATTTATATGTTCTATTATTATAATGTAGTTATTGAAAATGTTTTCCTAAATCAAACCTGTCCAGAAATTCCATCTCATTTAACACAAGTTACATCATTCTTTATTTGTTGTTTCAGTGATTTTTTGTTGAGAAACTCTTTTTGCTTTTGAACAAAAAATAGACTGGATCTGGGGTTCGTTAAAAAACGGGGTTCATGATAAATTTAACTGTTCTTACTGCTGTAGGATGAAGGAGCAGCCCTCAATGTTCACATTAATCTACATGCTACATCTCAGGTAACAATACTTTCAATTTTTTATGTATCAATCTGTGTTATTGCTGGGGTACAATGTAAGGGGGAGTCTTGGGGAGTCACAGTGGTTATATAATTAATTTTTCACTGCCTGTGGTGGGGAAGTTTGACTGTTTTACATACTTAGTAGACTTTTAACAAGTTTTAATAGTGAATATTAAATGGCTTGTTTGACCATTAACTCAAATGGCAGTTATAGTTATTATGCAATTTGTTACAGAACTGCAGCACTTACAGGAGTGTATTTTTCTAAAATAGGTTCATTTACCGACAAGCTTTGATAAAAACATGTGTAATAATGTAACTAGACTCTTTATTGCTGGGTTTCACTCAATCCCCAGAGACTCAAAAGACAAAGGGCGGGGCGGCCATGTTGGTGGACATAACAAAAGAAAGTAATTGCAACTCTATTGTTATTGTACTCCAACATGGCGGCTATGATGCCACATGCAACCCAAGAATTGGCCACAACTCAGTTGAGGGGCTGTGAAATCCTTAGCTCAACCACTCGTTTTGTAAAAAACTTGTTATAAGCTGTTTTGGAGATTTTTAATTAAAAGTGATGTCATAGTTATATTTGTCATTGAAATCGCTAAAAAAACTTAATTAAAATAGATAAAGGCTAAATGTATTAAACTTCTACACTCCTGATGATGACTTCTGAGTCGAAAGCGTTTGAGTTTTTAAACCTTTTAACATACATTTAGTCTTAATCTATTTTTATTATAGTCTGTTATATTTTATAATGGACTTTTAACTTGGATATACCAGTACATGTACATGACTTGTATAAGTATGTACAGGGTTCACTGATACAACTGATACATGTAAAGTTACAGTATAATGAAAAAAAAAAACAATCATCAGATGACAGTGTTTACATACATGTTGAACTCAAGAGTACCGGTACATCATTCTGTAGTTAATATGATTACTATACAATCAGGTACATGTACCAGCAATCAGTAGTTTGGAGGAGGAAACAATGGTAAAAGCTTTGAGATAATAATTTATGAACATTTGGTGCCACGTGTTGTATCTTCTTATTTTGTGACAGCCTGGAAGTGATGTAGGCCAAAGAATATCAAGGGCACGGAATTTCCTGAGATCAGCAAGGGAGTCACTTAATAGGACAGAGGTATGAAACTTTTTTTTATTTTAATTAATAGTTACCGTATATACTCGTGTATAAGTCGGATTTTTAAGACGTGAAAATTGACCCAAAAAATCAAACCCGACTTGTACAC
>JAOBYE010597742.1:0-27122 GCA_025403585.1 Parazoanthus swiftii
GGTTGTGTATGAGGTTTGCTCTTTGTTATTTAGTATAAAAGTTCATGATTGGCTTTTTACAAAGCATTAATTGCAGCAGCACGAGTTAAGGCTAACGGTAGCCTCTTGTTTTGTAAGGAAACATGAACTAGGTGAAGTAGAATGGATGCTGGTTTTAAAAAGAAAATGGCCGGCAGATTGCTTATACTGTATATCATTATAATAACATGCTATATTGTTTGTGATTTCTGCTCATACAATGTTTTCCATTCTGATGTAAAAAGAGAGAAAAGAGAAACAAATATTTCAGCGAGGGAAAAAAACGTTTGAGGCGCATCCGCCAGGATTCAAACCGTGCCATGCTGAATCCAAGTTTGATCATGTCACTAGTCCGATGCACTAACCACTGGCAAGTTTACAGTAACACGTGTGCAAAACAATCTTGACACAAAAATAATAATAACAAGAGGCTACGCCGTATCCTGACTCGAGCTGGCCTGCCATATACTTAGTAAATTTGAAATAAAGACTTCGATCTATCTTGTTTACCGATGTTGGAAAGGAAATATGAACGAGCCATGCTTAGAGTAAAACTGGAACGGCCAGTGATAATGCTCGTGCATGGCTGAAAAGGCCTGCTTTTACTAAATTGTTTATTATTTATATCATGATTTTACGCTATAACGCTTGTGATTTCTACTACTAAAGATTGCTCCGTTTTGAAAAAAAAAAGAGAAAAGAGAAAAAAAAATCAGCGAGACAAAAAAAAATTTAAGATGCACCCAACGGGACTCGAACCCGTGCCATGTTGATATCCAAGTTCGATAAAGTCGCCAGTCCGATGCACTAACCACTGCGCCACCATGCAAATTAACGCATGCCCAGAACAATTGCGACACAAAGAATAACAAAAAAAATAAAAACGGAGCTGAAACCTCAACTCGTTGCCAGAAGGCAATGAGTAAAAATAAAAACAGAGCTAACACCTTAACTTGATGCCTTCTGGCCTAAGTAATAATAACTATGTATATACCGCTCATGAAGTAAAGTGGATACAGATCAAGAATTGTGATACCTACATGTATAAAACAATGTGTAGAGAACTTTTGATCAAATGAAACATGCATCAGTCTATAAAATTCATGCCCTAGACATGTTTTATGCACTTTCACATCAGTCTCTTGATCTGCACAAATCTGCTTGTTACGATCTAAGAGTTGGGCTCAATACCTAATTACATACTGTAAATGATACAGTACATACAGTCATGTACATTTAATAGGAGGCAAAGAATGGGTGAATCAGTTTTGATTCAAAATTGCTAAACTATTAATTGCTTGGTTGGTATTGAAAAAAAAATCCAGACAACTGCTAGGCCAGGATTAGCAAGTACATGTACAATAAGGTGCCAGCCCGAATCCAAAATCTGCTAGTCTGATAGATATGGTTTTAAAATACTTTTGAACAACTCGAAGGCACTCATAAGCTGGTGAAGGCCCATTGCACGTGGTAGTGATTGTGTGACCAGGGTCTTTATATTGACATATGAACACACAAGCTAGTCTGACACCATTCTTCTACTCATGTCTTAATATCATTATGTTGCATTTTGTGCTGATCGTTTGTAGATTTGGATGCAGGTTTGTAGCTTCCATAAAGTTCTCAAGTGGAAAAAGAGGAAGGGGTTCATGAAAACTTTACCATGAAAAAATGCTAGCCTGTCGGGCTTATACCGTACATGATTTCTTTTGCTAGTTTGTCAGCACAATCTTCTAGTTGGGCAAGTGGATTTTTCCATCCCTGCTAATGCACAAATATTGACAAATCCAAGTAGACTCAAGAAAAGGAAAATCTTATTAAAAACGTTCAACATAATAATTAATTGTATGACAGTGTATGTATCTGTTTGTGTGGATACATACTGTCACCTTACTGGTAACATTAATGCTTGAAAAGACTGATTCAGAACTTAAATTCTCATGATCTAAACTATATCAAAACAGAATTAACTATTTGCAAAATAAAGGTTTAGTAAAAGTATATACCTTGGTCTTGTTGCTTAAAAGGTAGTGAAGTATAATTAACAACCTCAGTTGTCAACCATTAGCCTTGCAGTGATTTTGTAAAGCCAACATAAATCTCACAAGTGACCATTACTCAATATCAATTATATAAAATAAATAAGCATATATTGTAAATTAAATAAAATGCAACTGATGTCTAGTCCACAACTCTAGAAGTACAGATTAATTAGTTCCTGGTCTTTAAAGTTGCTGTATTCAGAATATAATTATGTTTTAGGTCAAAAAATATTATTCTTGTTCAAACACCTTGCATAGTTATTACACAACCTTAGCAGACAGGCTGACTAGCAGTGAAGAGTGTCAATATTTGCTGTGACATCTGTGCATAAGTTTGAGCAAGTGTAAGTTCTCTCAACTGTGTGCTTTCTAGTAGCACCTCTTTCTAACTAAAATAAAAGCAGTGGTCTTTACTATCCTCAGCTTGTATGTGACAAAACTAAACAATGCCATACTGAGTACTATAAGAAAAAATAACTGAAAAGCCAAAAACCCAAAGTCCTCTCTCACAGTTAGTGCTTCCATTAACTTAGAGAGATGCAATATCACAAGAAATATTGTTCCTTAGCAAATACAATATCATATTATGGGTTTATGCCAGGAGATTTTGTTAGGAGTAAGGAATTAATTCAGAGTTTTAGTTTCACATCGGGGATTTTAGAAAATTTCAGTGAATCTGAGTATACATATAATACCAAGAGTACCAAGTAGATAAAACTCAAAATATAGGTACTACATGTCAGTGTGGGTTTTTGGGCAACTTCTCTCTACCCCTCTCCCCAGTTTGGGTTAGAGTCGAGGTTGAGATTAGGGAGGGGTGGGTTGGTCAATGCCCACAAATCCAGGCCTATGTCATTACTAATTTTATTGATCTGATACTGCAGAACTATGGCACATGCTGAATGCCAGTTACATATAAGTAATGGTGACACTCGCAATGAAATTTTGGGACCATAATACATTTACATAAGGCAATGGTCATACTTGGCCCAGCAAAAATATGCTTTCACTATTGCCATAACTACCTTCTTCTTAAATCATACTTTCAGTGTGACCTTTGCTTTTAAACAAAGCTCCAACATCTGACACATACTCAACACTTCAAACAGCCTGATGTCTGCTTCAAGTAAGGTCGAAACCACACTTGGAAAACCCAAACCACTCAACCCAAGATTGTTTCTGTAAACATAAAGTTAACTTACAAATTACCTTAAGCCCCTCCACTACAACTATTACCTCTCCCCGTGAAATGTACTTTTGTTGGAACATATCCCTTCCCCACACTAGCCTCATCTTTCCATCTACTTTTAATAAAAAAATAGCAACAATAAAGTTATTTACTGATATAAAGCAGTTGTGGAAATTATATACCAGTTGTTCAATTAAATTTATTAAATATGGATTATAAATCATATAGTGTTAGGTTTTCCTTTTGCATGATTCTATTTACTCCTGAAATTATTTTCCATATCATTAATATTTTCATCTAAGTTGATAAATTATAAGTTTGGCAAACAGTTAATAAGTATAAAGATGACCTTGAATCCCATCAACCTAAACACACATGTACAAATACAAGTAAGAAAATTTATTTTTAAATTTATTGTTTTTGACATAATTTATATTGTTGAATGCTGGACTAAATGCATGATTTCTTAATTGTTATTTTGGTAAAAGTCCCTCTTTCACTTTAACACTATAACTCCATTTACTTTATTTGAATGTTTTACAAACTAAAACAACTTTCAATTCAAACAAGATTATATACTTTCTGTACAAGTGAATTACGTATATCACTTTGTTCAAGAGTTGCACACCAAGATCCTATTTCCGTACATGAACACCTAATTATGTACTAGTTAATACAACATAATGTCATATCAAACTGTGTCAGAGATTGTTTGCAAGATTATGTCACAGTATTACATGTAGCTGAATGGATTACAGCAGAGCAACAGCCAGTTAATCAACATACATATAACAGATCACACCATGAAACTGAGTGGATGCACACCAGACTGGTATTGTATTAACATCTTGAAATTCAGATTATATTGGTAAAGTGGCAATTCAAATGCTGTACATGTATGTGTGAACATCAGCAGATCTATGCAGTAACATAGTCAATAAAAGTAGACAAGATTAAAACATTTAATGTAGATATACTAAATAAATTTGTTGTCAGTTGTGACTTCAGTATACTGAATAGAAGAACATATCTTACTGATCATCAACAGTCTTACATGTATGAGATACAGAAAAAATAGCTTTAGTTAGACTAATCCTGGAAATATTTTTATTATGTTATTTAATTATTACTTGTGTTACAAAGGAAAAACTTTCAAACTCATAGCACTGAAAAAGCTGTGTCCATGCAGTGACAGGAAGTGAGACTGGTAAGACAGCACAGCTCCTTATGTGACAAAGCATAGTATCAAATTTTCAAGTGAACAACACCTGGTTGCTTGCTACACACAATTTCAAATTTAGCTCAGATTAAAAAAGATAAAAACTGAAAAAGATCATGTTCTGTATTATAAAATATTGTCTTTGGATCATCTTTTAAAAGAAGCAGGTTATATATAAGAAAAAAACAAAACATAGCCCTGGATTGGTTACAATTTAGTTGATCAACTAGCTACAATTTGTATAATAACTTGTAAGGTCAACAGAATGTACAGTCATGTATTATTGACTGCTGATTTACATGTAAACATATAAATGCAGTAACTTAATTCAAGGTAGCAACACATCTAGATTCTTCTAAAAACCCAACTGAAAGATCTGAACAGAAAAGTAAATGACTTTCCATTACCCTTCAGCTGTTTATAATACATGTAAGTGTACTTTACAAACAAAATTCAATTTTACAATGCAAATTTATCAAAAAATTGGTAAACAAACACACAAAAAATCCAATTCTTTAAAACATGGAATTTACAGTACAGGTATATGACCAGTTTGCTGTTTCTTAGGTTTTATGCAGTTTTTTTAAATGATTGTGATTCACAATATTTGTTAGGAAGTTAATAGCAAACTCGTACTTCACACGACAGTTGTTCTGAGGCCTGCAGGTATTCCATTTCCAGGAGTGAACAAATGTTATGTATCCATCTTATTCCATTACAAATACTAAAATATTTAATAATGCATAGCAATTAATATATTGCATCAATTTCCACAAGCTGAAATAAAATGGAATAGAGGTGAACGATGATCTTCTATAAAATAAATGTGGTTTATATATCAATGAAGGGAAAGGACTTGCTAAAAATGTTCCTTTCACAAATTAAGCTTTTTTGTCATTTATCATATATCAATGTCATTGTTGAGTGAGTGGTCAGCTGTTAAACAGAAGTGAACCATACAGTACGTCGGGATAATGTCATGTTTGATTCATGCAACACACATCAGGCAGTAAGCGAGTACATTTAGAATTTTTTTGTCAAAAGTTATTGCACTTATATATAAAGATGGTTCAAACCTTACTATCATGTAAATTATTTTCAAACATTTCGTGATGGAGATACATATTATTAAACACTTGATCGGTCAATGATTTATATATTAAATTGACCACAGACATTAAGCCAATATTCAGTAACAGACAGAAAAGTTTTATCATAAACTACATCAACTTTATGCTGTGTTTTAAATGAAATTCCTTATGTACATGATACTTTTTAATTTTTTGGAAAATGTAACACTCACAACTCTATGCAAAAACACAGGATTTGTAACTAGTCTACATTGCATGGACCTGTCCAAGCACCGGGTATCAAATTAAGTTAAAGGTTACTTGGATCAAAATACTGGTACTTGCAAATTTAGAAACATTTGAACCTTGAAACATAACTGAATGTTTAACAGCATTCATGCTAAATGCTCTTGTTCTTTTTAACCTTCACCTCTGTAGAAATGCATCAAATTGGACAAATTGCCTAAGGTTAACAAATACTTTTTTTCTTGTTCTATTATTTTGTGAAACTACACATTGTCATCAGTGTTATCTTGCAGGGTGATAGGAAGCAATTTTAACTTGGGGAGGCCAATTTAATGAATAACTAATTATGGCAAAACAGGTTTTTTTAAAACACTTGTTTCATATGTGCTGAAAGTTATAGCAAACCTAGGCCCAGCCCTCCCTTGCCGACAGCCGTGACTCAGAAGAACATGATACTATGGTATTACTATGTGTTGTACTGGTATACATATTTCAGATTTATATTTATATATGTATATGACATTTGTTGATTGCATCATTCTTCTACAGTGGCAAATTAAACATTAAAAGCAGTTATCATCAAATAGCTAATATCAGGGTTTAAATACAATTACTGATTTATTCAGCAAAGTCTGTTTAATGAAAAAAAGATGCTCTGCTCACAAGTAGATCTTTGAGAAAAAAAAGATGTAAAAATATTTTGATTATTCAATTTATTATAGGGTCTTTTTTAATTTAAAATGATAGGTGAGGTAGTCTTCTTTTCCTTTTTCTGAATTAGCCTAGAAACTTTTGGACTTTTTTTAAAAAAAATATTTTACTAACATATACAAGTAACAAGTTTTTGTCTCTCACATAAAACATGGACTATGACAAGAATGAGGAGTGTTTTTAAAAAGGAATTTGTCTATCAACAAATCTGTTATGTAAATCAAAACTAAGACAAATGTAATCTGGTCAACTGATCTTTCTCAGAACCATAGACTGTGTAAACTAATAATCCTCACCGAAAATAAAGAGTGATTTGTACGTCGTGAACATGTTAAATAATATTTTGGTCAACATTCCTCTATCAGATTTGGTCACAGACACCGGTAAATATTAAAATTCAAAGTGAGTAACTACAAAAAGAATATAATTTATATTTTATTTCATTTTTCCCCTCAAATACAACTACACGATTGGCAATTCACCCCCAATAAAATTCCTGCCTCCTTTTAACTCCTGTTTCATTTCAAACCGACCAGAAAACTACACATAAAAGCTACCAAACATAGCAACAGAGATTTTCTTGTTCCAGGTAGATAGAGACTCGACTCAAAGTGGCAAAAGGTCAGGCCTTTTTTTTACAGGATTTTTAACAAAACCTGAAACAATTAAAACGCGATGGCGGGACATCTAGTCCGCTTCAGCCACGCGAGTACTTTAAGAACAAGTTCGTTCTAATAGTTTACAACCTGACCCGGCCTGGAGTTAACTTACTTGCGTTGCTGCTCTTGACTTTTGCTACATGTTATTCTTCTGCCAACGAAGGAGCTTCAATACATTCTGCACAGTTGTTGTATGTTTTGACCAAATTTTTGGTTTACGTTCGCGTATTCGCTTTTTTTTGGATTAGATTTATATATGTATGTTATGCTTCACAAATTTCATATACTTCACTGTCAAGTGCTTATATCCCAGACTACAAAGAAAAAAGATCACGCAAACTTTATGATGGTTTCTGGATGCAGTGTGTCATCGGTCCGTGAAAAATAAGCAGTGGATGGCCGCGTGTTTCGAGTGCTATTTTTAGAACAACAGTGAAATGGTTTCATTTGCATTTCACCTGTGCGGTTGCTTACTTTCACGGCTACAAACGCGATCTCAAGGTGTCTCTGCCATCTCTCGGCTCCTTGTCTACATATCGCAAGAGAATAGACAGGAAATGTTCATTTTGACTCAAATACTAGCCGACAAGACTGGGTCGTGACCTCTCGGATAAGAACTTGTTTACAACCAGGTTTTGAAGGAAAACCAATTTCGCTTGCTGACCCAGTGACCAAATTTCAAGCGTGGTACAAATCGCCTCGCACAAAACAAATACTTGGGTACTTTTCGCGACGCTTAAGAAGCGGTGGTATTCCAGTTTTGAAGACTACTGTAAAAATGGGTCTCCGTTTAAATCAAACAGTACTTTCGTTCATTAAAACTCGTATGATTTCACTCGGTTGAGCGAGATGGGCGGAAACAAAAAACTTAATAAGCAAAGAACACACCACCACACAATACAAACGAGATGAAAAGAAAATGCAAATGGAGTTGAACATGAGCTGAAAGCCGCCTCAGGGATAAAACTTAGTGATACGAGAAAACATCGAATTAAGCTTTTCATTTCTTTTGACACTTGGGTGGTTTTAAGTGACATTCTACCAAGGGGCGGCATTTGAACAACGTCGTTCATTCTGCGCCTGGGTTGTAGAATACAACAGCTGCACTCGCATTTTCTTCACACCAGGGCACGAAAATTTAACCTAACAAATCGTGATGAATGAAACAAGCAGTTGATCTGCAGCAGTTTCTGGTACCCGACGGAAGCCAGCTATGGCCCTCGCATACAATTTCCAACAGTGGATAAAATTTCAGGTTTCTCACGCATACCACACAGTCCATTCGTTTCATGGCCGATACCTGGCAAATTGTATAATAAATTGAACGAACGACCGACTTAATAAAGCCGTACTCACCAATAAAAAACTATTCCTATTGCCCTCTGGTTGGTCCCTCGACAGTTTAGAGATAATCGTTTCTAAGTTCTGCCTGCAGAGAAAACAGAAAAAGTCATGTACAGTGCAATCCACAGACCACGGCTCGCGCATGGAGTTTGTTTACCCGGTGCCATCAAAGCACTCACGGCATCGTGGTATTGGCATGCAATCGCGAACTCGGCCCAAACCAACCAAACTCACCCTTTCCTGTTATCGCCACCTTCTCCCGTCATAGTTCCCTATCCTGGACCAAGCCAGAACCGGAAGGGAATTGAACTGGTCGACTAACCCAGCTTTCGTTTCTTAGCGAAAGGTCGGCATTGTTACACTTCCACCATGTTGCATTCCTGGCCCGCGCCCGTCTGGTACTGCTAGTCAGCGGACCAAACCATGAGGTAAACTACGGGTTGCTCAAGGGAGACTGGGGCGATAAACATCACATTCAAAAATATGGTAAAAGTCTAGCCGTTTTATAGGTCCCCTAGCCCTATTTTCTGAAATAATTTTAGAACTACATAAAAAGAAAGAAATATCTCGCAAGGTTATATACTTTATCACTATATAAAAATAAATCCAAAACTTGACGTTATCCAATTTTTTTAAAAATGCCAGAAATGGAAAGAACAAGTCGACCAAAAATGCCGACAGAGAATGCAAGGCTTATAATTTCTGTTTTCAAAAATGAGAACTTTTCGCGAATATTGCAGTTTTTAGATAAATCCCCCAAATCTTATCCGCCTTGCTCTTTCCATTTCTGTCAGTTTAAAAAGAGCTAACTTCAAGTTTGAGATTGACCTATATTTCATCATCGTCTTTTAGTGAAACCGTAACATTTGGAGACGAATTGTAAGCACAGTTTAACAAAACCACTCACGGCATCGCACGCGCACCCCACGGCATCACAGTGAAGGACTCCAGAGGAAGGGGGTGGGGGAAGGAAGGGGGCAAAAAAACGAGATCTCTCCTAAAGCCAAGAGAATGACAGTAAAATATTTTAAATACCGTCCAAAGATTTTTACAAAAGGGATGCGACTGGTTTTCATTATGCATGACTCGTAAATGTTCTTAGGATCTGAGCATGGTCTTAGCAGGAAACATAAATGCGACCAAGGGGGTTTTCTTTAACTATGATGATGATGATGATGATGATGATGATGATGATGATGATAATAATAATATAATTTATTGGATATAAAATTGCACCTAAGTTAAATACTTTATTTTAAAAGTTCACAATAAAATATGCCAATAAAAGTAAAATTACGTCCGCAATATGTACCGTGGGACTGACTAAGCATTTGTACTAAAAGTCAAGGTTACTATATTTTTGTTTTCAGTTTTGTAAACACTATAAAGCCAATTCAAGAGTGCAAATTAAAAAAGTTTGGTGACTTGAATTTTTAATGGGATACGGTAAAAGTTCTTGCTGAAGAGTAAAGAGTTCTGGTAAAATATATTTTTTGAAAACAACAAAATTTATTTTTACTGGACTTCAAACTAACGTGGATCGTGGACGGTATTCTAACACTTTCATTCCAAAGACCTAAATGCAAAGAGATCTTGATTTTGATGTTTTTACCAGCGTGTAGACGAAGAAGGTGAGGGCAGATATCGAGCATTCAACTTTCCATACTTACCGAGTTAAAAAACTGATCATGGATTTTCCAATCCAAATTTCCACCGTACCCCGCGGTTGCCTTTCTTGACTTTTATTGCATGCATGCAGGCGAATAAGAACTATTAGCTCACTGTTTCTCTGAAACATAAAGGACATAAAGGAAACACTCATTTGCACGATCGAAGCTCATCAGTTCTGGTAATTTTTAAAGGCAATACAGATAATTTGTTAAATTAGATGATAATTTGTTTGAATGTGAAGGCTTAATTTCTACGTTCAAGACTGTGCTTTTTGTCAAAAGAAAATACCAAGTTGAAGCAATATCAGCTCAACCTGGAACAGATTACTGACATGGCGAAGAAGATCTTGCAGTGGAGTTTCCAAAAGTTCCTTCGTCAAAAATCAAAAGTAAACTTTAATATAATACGACGTAATTTAAAAAATTATACATATATTTTATCTATTCAAGAATTTATATTTTTATTTCTTGTTATATATATTTGTTAAGTTTTATTATTAAGTTTATGTTTATTTTATGCACGACCCCACAAGCTATCAGCTTTAATTACTGTTGTGTCGAAATAAAGTTTGTTCATTCAGGGCTGTATTTCAGTTACATTGCGTATCAGCCATCACACTGAACTATAAACGAAGCGAACAAAACCGGCATTTTTGTATAGCCGTAAGATAGTGCTTGTAGAAATCAGTTTACAAAATCACCTTATTATCGAATTCTCTCACACACTATGGTGATATGCAGTTTAAGGTCGAGTTTGTTGTCTGCTGTTGACGTTTGCAATCCAACGATTTGCGATTTGCGCTAAAAATCATGAATTTCCGAACTATTTTCTCATAAGCAGAGTCAGGGTTTGTGTGTCTTGGCGGAACACCATCATCCCTTCAGGTGTACTATATATCTGTCGAGTTCGGCTTGGTCCGTTGAATAATATCGGGCCAAGGATACTCTGCTGGACCCGGTTGTTCGAAAGTGGAAAAGCGCCAACCCAGGGTTCAAACCCTAACCCGCGATTGGGTTTACCTCCTTAAAGATTAATTTGGGTTGTCATTTCGGGTTTACGTAATTGGGTTTCCTTGTTGCGTTCTTGGTCGTTCTTCAATAAAAAAATTTGGAAAGACCGGAAGTGCTTCTAGATGAAGAATTTTGTTTAAAGTTTCGCCTAACCCTGGGTTAAACTTAACCCTCTTTTGAACAACCGGGCAACTCCTTGATTTTATTACTTTTTCCCATTCTGACAAAGTATCCCCTATTGTTACATATAGTCTCTAGGAAGAGCACAGCTGTTCTTGCTCTTAGTTTTGAAAGTCCATCCATAAAACGGAAGCCTTTTTTCTTGTTGTCTAGACCGTGTCTACGATCTTCTGTGAGCACAATCGGCGGTGTCTCAACAGCTGACGTAGTTTAGTTGAGGTTTGAATATTTCTGTGCAATACTCTTCTGGCTTGGTTGATAGCAGCTTTTCAGAGCTGGGAGAACAGCTTAAATTATGTAAGGGGTAACTTAATGCATTGCCCTTTAAAATCTATTCTTAGAAGTTTAGATTGAGAGTGCCTTTTTCAATAAACTTCTGGGAAACATTTTAAATTTGGACATTTCGAAAGAGTGGCGATGGGCCACCATTAATAATTTCAAATTTGATAATTAAAAAATATTTAATATCTTAAAATCAGATTATGGTATTGAAACATATATCACAGCTAAAAGTTATTTGGAAGTTTTTGTTGAAAATTAGGGTGATAAATTTCGGAAATTATAAAGATTAATACAATACGAAGCCAGGCCCAAGGCTGGGTGTTTTGCTGTATAGTTATGGCTTCAGATTTTTTTCTACAGAACTTTTTCTATCGTACATCTTTTGAGTTTTTCACTTTTCTTTCTATACTTTGACAAACCCCATTTTACTGTCTAAATATATCACTGTTTTGTTTGTATAAAACCTGCAACTGATAAAGTATAGAATGTATGGAGTGAGAAGAACGAATTCCCTCGAGTATATACGCGCCTTCCATTGTAAATACGCATTCAGCGAAGGTCAACAAATATGTTCTGACCGAATATTTAGTAAATGGTAAATATAGTTTGAAACTATTTTTATACGTTTTTGAAAAACAGGTTTTATATTTTAGATTATACATATACAACTACTCAAAAAGAAATATAAATATATCTATATTGTTTCCCAAAAGATACCAATCACGTTGATTAAGATCAAGATAAAGAGCATTTTCTTCTTTGTCGTTTTTAATTGATTGAGTGAAGCGTCACACATTACTTACAAATAAAGTAACAGATTTAGTCGAAAACTACACTGATTACACGTTTTTTTTCTGAAGAACCCGATAGTTTTTGTTGATGACTCGGTGTTCTTTTGAAATTTTGGCATGTCCAGCCTAGCGTAAAATTGTTCTTAAACTGTTCTTACAGTTCTCTTACACATAAAATAACTAATATAGTGAGAAAATTGGCATCTATTTAATGTTAATAGAAGTGGTAACGGTAATAATCATAATAGTAATATATTATATTATTAAGATATGGCATATTTAAGTACAAGTATGCACAAAACTAAACGAAAAGACAACTAGCTGAATTTTATAAAACTTGTAAGGAACTTGCATAATAATAACTTACATGATAATTTAAAGAAAAAAGCTGTATAGAGAAGTGTTTGCGACGCATAAGTATTTACATGATTAAAAATGATTGATTGAAACTGATATTATAAATAAAAATGACTGACGTTAAAACACTTGTTTTTTCAGTTTTTGACGCAAGTTTCTAACTTTATTAAAACGTGCTGAGCAAAAAACGCAAAAGGACACGCTGAAATTTTACATTAAACTGCAGGAGAATCAACTTCTGCCTGCTGTTTGGTACTTGGTGCAATCGGGCAGTTGGTCATGGACAGACCGGCTCATGAAAATGTAGTGAGAGTTTAACTCATTGCTAGATCTTTCATATTTAGATCAATGTTCCTGACCCTGTTTAATAAACCGATAAAAGTCACCTCCATTCATGGACTTTGATCCCTTCTAAACCATAGAACGAGTATCGTAAAGGTATTTAACGAATCCATGGAATGTCTTGACATGACGCAAGTAAAATTCAGGTGGTAGCTACAGTAAGCAGCATTTGGAGTCATATCTAATGAAATGTTTCAGTTTGGAAAATGGAATGAAGGCATGCAAGCACATATAAAGTCAACTGGGCGCTGAGCTGAAAACTGTGTCGAAAGTTAGCTAGGCGGTTGAGCTGAAAATGGTGTCGAAATAGCCACCTATTGCATATTCAGTGGGTTCTTTCTCTATCGTATTTAAAATCGGTTTGCTTTTATTAAGTGCAGGTTCGGACTACACCATTCTGGAAGAGATAGCAGAAAAGTTATACATACCTCAGTTAAACTTGTGATTTCTCTTTTCTCTTTTTTGGCTAAGTTACAACCGTTTTTTCCTAAGTTTAATCTTCGATCTGATATCAAAATAGTACCATAACACGGTCTCTCCCGTGCTATTTATGGAAGCTATCAACGTCTGGCGCGGCTTTTGATGGTCCATTTCTAATCACAACTAAGCTCAAAGTTCATTTAGAGACAGACAAGACCAATTGGTCTGGTGCAGCTGGTACATGGTCGACTGTCCAGGATCACGCAAATGTTGGTACAGCTTCCTCTAGAACGAATTTCTAGAGGAAGCTGTGTCAGGTCAGCTGTGGAGTGTCAGGTTCTTTTCATATTTTTGGTCGGGTTCTAACTTTTTATCACATGCACATGAAAACAAAGGCAAATACTGCATAAATTTTAGTGCATGTGTAGGGTGCAGTGATTTGCATTATAACTTATAATAATATGAATAACTTAAAAAAATAATAACTTAAATTAGAATAAAGATAATCTATTAAGAACAATTTACTGATTATGATGACAATAATGTTCAATGATAATAACAATCACTAAACTAATTGATAATCGTGATGATGATGATGATGACAATAACTGGTAATAATCGCAGTATGAATCTGAGTGTTTGTTTTGTGCCTGGAGAAAACTTTGAGTTATTCTCGGGAATTCTTGAGCTGTCGTTTTCACTTACGGCAATCTGATAAGAATCTATTTTTCAGGGAGGTATGTATACACTGCTGCATTTCGTGGTTCATTTTTTAATCCACAGCTCAAACATGGATGAGGATGAGGATATAAAGGATAAGGATTCAGTCAGTCACAAATAATAACAATAATAATAATAATAATAATAATAATAATAATAATAATAATAATAATAATACTACTAATAATAATAGTAATAATAATTCATCATTTTCTCAGCGTTTCCTGGCTCGCTTTGCAGTCTACAGCTCGAGTAACTGACGATGTGGATAACGATTCAATCGGTCAATAAATTCAGTTATTAACGTATCAATATATATTTGGCTTTTTTGAACCAATCTGGGACACCAAGCCCAAAATGTTTGCGAGTATATCTATAAATATATCGGCACGTGAAATCTAAATTATGAATCAGTTACGTAACTGCATCATGTATAAAATACGATGAAGTTATATGGGTAATCGAACGGTTTGGAGTGCAATTCGGGACTAATAATCAGTCGGCATGAATAAATATTTTAAAGACTAACATAAAGTTGAACGAACAAAGTGAGTTCATTATGTAGTCTTGAAATATTTACGAGTGATGATTAATCCCGAATAGCACGAACAAACCATTCGATCACTTGTTTATGGGTTATGGAAAGTCATGGAATTTTACAAATTCGTTTTCCAGGCCTGGAAAGTCATGGAATTTTGATTCGGGTCATGGAAAGTCACGGAAAATGAAAATTACCGTATAAAACATGGGTTAGTTAACTTAAATGAGTGAGACGAAACAGAAACTCGTCAGATTTCACTTACGGAAGGCTAGATTCAATCCAATGATGTTAGACGTATAGGTAAATACGTATTTAGTAATTTCTTAAGATTAACTCTTTCTCTCTTTAAAATATTTGTTATGCTGGAAAAGTTTCATATCGAGAATAGTTTTTGATGTATTGCAAAGAAACAGATGGTCAAATTAGGTCGTGGAAAACTGCTGCTAAATGTCACGGAAAAAGTCGTGGAAAGTTGTGGAGTTTCACAAAGTCGAAAGAGTACCAATGCATTCATGAAAGAAAGAAACTTTGCGAACCGTCGCGTAAAATTTCTTGAGCTGCGCTTAGGTTTGTAACTTTCCGTGTTGTCATCATGTCCTGACTCACTCATTTGCCCAAGGTTAATTTTCCACATTTTGAAGCAGGTGTTTGTACTTATCACTGTGTTCGATACTTTCCAATACAAAATACGATGACATTATATGTGCATCTATATGGGTCTGGATGGGGCAAACTGATCGTTGATATTCGCCCAAATTTTAACTGATACTTGATATTCAGACATTTTTTTGCTGATAACTGATAATTTGGTTTTTGACTGATAACAGATGTTTGTAAATCTTTAACAAAGGGCATTTGCAACTTTGTTGTTTTTGACTCAAGAGCTTCAAAAAATACAAACAAAATTTGAAAAGTGTGATGTCAGTTGAGTATAGCTGTCGAAAAGTGAAAAATTGCTTTAAGCTTTGCAATTTACCCTTGAATAATGTAATATGTGACATGGAATTTTATGCAAAGTACTAGTCGATTTTACACCATTTTGTGTATGTCAGGCACTACTAAGGGGCACTAGATTACACGAATTCGTTAAGTTAACTGATGCTCAGGTACCCACATCCAGAACTTCCTAAATTATAAAAAAACTATTAGAATTAGTACATGAAGTAGGAGAAGGACTATGAAAGGGATAAGGATCGTAAATAAGTAAAGGTGTCTATGAATTTGGATAAGATTATAAATAAGGATAATGATAAGGTCGCGGATTGGGATATGAGGATGAGAATGAGGAACAAGAACAAAGATTTTTATTAAATACCAAAAACTGGATATTGAATGATCATTGTATTTCATATCGCGGATCCTCCGCATGTAATGGAGTATTTCATAAGGGTTAAAGCGTGGCACGTAAAGGTGTATTGTTATGTCGTCATAGTAACGTCACGTCATACCTACTTTTGGTTGTTTTCTGTCTTTTGTTCGTACCGTCGACAAAGTTTTATAGGAAACGACAAAAAATTAAGCTGTATGTTTCTCAAAGAAATCAAACATGGTTTATAGTTGTTCAAGTTGCGTTATATGAAGTAATGGTGACGTCATAATCCCACTTTTTTGTTCTTGTAATTCGTTCATGAAACTGCACTGTATTTTGCTAAAAACATTTCAAGTTGTTCAACAAAAACCTTCAGTTTACAAAATAACGTCAATTGTTATGATGCAGAAATAACGGCACTGAATTATTTTAAAAGTTGCCATGGAAACTGGTGAAGGCTTCAGTAATTTCGAATAGTTTTAACTAAAATAGCCAAAAAATGCTCGGAAACAAAGGTATATCAGCTACATAAATAAGAAGCCAAGTCTTCCCTTGAATGACTTCAAAAGCCACGACTTTTAGCTGTTAAGTTTCCTGTTATCATAGCAACAACAAAAATTTTTGCAACTTCTTTGACTTAATGAAATTTTTGCAAAGATGATAATGGGTCAGGCCCATTAGGCAGGGGGGGTGTGCGGGGTCCGCTTTTGGAGGTATGATAAGGCGACGAAGAAGCCCGAATAGGTTTATTGTAAGAGCTGGCGCGCCTCCGTAAATCGAAGAAACAGAAACAAAAAAAACCCAGGCCATCAGTGTGTTCCATAAATTTGGCTTTTAAGAGCCCAAGTTTACGAAATTTCAACCCCCCTCCCCCCAGCAAAATTCCTGCCTACGGGCCTGTGGGTTTTACAACTATAGAAACATTGGCAAGCAAAGATAACGTGTTACATTTAACTGCCGGTGGCATTTCGAAAATTTATGGTAGCTTCCCACGCTTTGATTATTTCAAGCTACAAATATAGAATTAGTTTATGTTTCAAGTGGTCATAACTTTCGCTCAGACGGCTCTCGTTGTTTTTATAACAATTTCCGTCGTGAAGTATTTAGTATCGAGGAAAGGAAACAGACAGATAGATCGAATAGCAAGCTCCAGGCGCGTGAATCATGAAGCTGCGGCGTGTGACATGAACCGTGTGACACACGCTCAAAGCGTGTGGCTTGGTCGAGTCTTCGTTATCCTAACGATCTCTAGTTCTTGGCTGGACGAACAATTGTCTTGACCTTGAATAACCTTTGTCGAGTAATCGAATCCCACACCTTGACCTTGAATGACCGCACGTGCGTTACCGTAAGGGAGATTAGTTGTTTTTAACTAGTTAAACTAGCTTTTACAATGATTAAAGTAATGAATGGGTTGCTACCACCGCTGAGGCTTATGTTTACCATTGCCTCAAATATGCAGTCCTACGGCCTTGCTAATTTGTTTTCGTCCCAAGCTCAGAAACAGGGAAAAGAGTTTTCTTTACGGCGGGGCAGTTTTCTTTATCTTAATTATTATCGCTGTACTGCTTAGTTTTCAAAAACCCATGTGAAAAACTAATATGTTATTGTATTGATTGGCCTTGCCACTACTAAAGCTAAACTACAACGTGGACCAAAGTTTTTCAAAAATATTGAAAGATGTTTATTTTCAAATGTACCTATCTACTATGGTTGCTACCTTTTTTAAAAAATGTAAAGTTCTGCTGAATTGTCATGAATTTTTCACAAGCCTCTATGCGAGAAAGAAGCATTGTTACTTTGTAAGTGAATAGATACCGCATTTAGTGAAGTGACCGATGTTGGTGAACGGATCGGGGTTCGGTAAAAATTTCTTTATAGTCAAGCTTGTTCAAATGTGCCAGTCTTCCAAACATCTGCGTTAGAGTTATCGAAATGTGCGTGCATATGTAGCGATTTGTAGTTTTTTTTCTCGCGTTTCATAAAATCCTCAACTACTCAACATTGTTCTTAAACTGGCCAACTCACACCAGACGGCTAAATAGTAAATTGTGGGAGTTCCTCCGAGCTCCCTGGGCCTGGCGTCGTTGGGCGAGGGGCGAGGCTTATAATCTTGCGTCTAGACTCATTTAAAAAAGTGGAGCAACTCGACCGCTATGGATGACAATCACGGAGGTCTGAAAAGGGAATTTTAAAAAGTGCTTAGCTAGTTCAGGTCTGGTTTTAAAGGTAAGAGCCAAGAGCGCGGAATCGTTTTGTGTGAAAAGCAGGGAATCTCAAACGCGGAGGAGAAATAATTGCATTACGATGTAAAATCTCTCCGCCTGATGTCGAAAGAGACCTTTTGGTGCCAGGACGTAGCAGTCTACAATTTCTTTATTTGTTTTATTTTATCTTACTTTACTCGTATCTAACGTGCTTGAATGCCAAGTATAAAAAAGATGGTTTAAGTCCGAATAAGTCGGCATGAGGTCGCTATATACAGCTATTTCAAAAAGGTGGTCACATATATATAGGCAATAGTTGATACTGGAACCGAAGGAACTTTGGGTACATTAATATTTCGTGGTAAAATATGATAATAATGATGGCAGTGTGTGAACACAATGGTTAACCTAGGTACCAATTCGTGCATTTTTATCATGCATTATATTCCATTCTGATCTTTAAGTAAACCTACTGCAATTGCTCTGCCATTGTACAGTTGTAATAGTGCAGCATAAGATGCCCGAGTATAGTCTACCAGACCGAGAGTAGTTGATCTCTGTTAAACCTTTATTTCTTTAATATACTTTCTAGAAATATAATATGTATTCCTTTTGTTCAATTTTGAATACAGCAGTAAATTTACACTAGTCTTTTACAAGAACGTTCGAATTCTCCCATTCATTTTAATAACTACTAGGCTACTTCAATTCATTTGTCTAAAATAAGCGTATCAGTTTAAAATTGAGCCGGAATGTCCACCAAATCTTGAACATCCAATGTTTGAGAACATGCATAGTGGATAAAAGTTATAACAAAAGTAAGGAAATGGAAACTGGAAATTACGATTAAACCACTGATTGGTATTGATCATATTTTATAATTTCTACTTTGGCACTGACCTGGTTTCATTTTCTTTTCTTTGCATTTGTTTGTGAAAATAAAAGCTTTTATAAAACAAAACAACAAATCTCCGGTGAAATTGGCCCGGTTTGGGTTTCTGTGGGGTTTTCATCATATATGTTTTTCTACCAAACCAACAGTATTAAACTGTTGTATATATGCTATGCCTTGAAAAATACGGCCAATCAGAGGCCAGGATTGCCGTTGCATATTCTGCGGTATTCAACGGGAAGTATTCACTCGACCTTCCCGTCGTTACGTGCGCGCAACAGTTATGCTGTCGTTCTTCAATTTTGAAGGCTTCTTAAAATCAACTCCGATGCTTTTCAACGCTTGTAATTGTTTCCGAACAGTTCCGATCACGACCGAAGGTTTTCCAAACATTTTTGAAATAGTCTCCTCAAAAACTGTTTTGAACCGTTTCCGAAGTTTTCCTAAAATTTCCGAACACTTCCAGCTCTTCCGAAGATTTCCCTGGATTTTCCAAAGATTTAGGCAAAATTTTTTGGTATTAACCTAGAACATTTGTTATATTTCTAATAAACTTTATAATAAATTCCAATACTATTAAACTATTTTGTTGTACATGCATGGAGTGGATATCACCGCAGTGAACGAAAATGTCAATTTTGTTTTGCAAAGACTTATGCCAGCGGCGTCCGTATTCACTATGCTAGAGTGAAATACACCTCAGCACATTTCTGGAAAGTAACTCGATAGTCGGAAACTCATTCAACTCACTTGCCTTCATTTACCACCACTCGCTGTTACTTGCTATTTCCGTTACCCGACACACCTTCGGAATTGTTTGCGAGTTGCCTGATAAGTATGCTACCCCAATCATAATAGCTTTTACAGTTATGACATCATAGTGGTGGTGTGGTGATGCTACTTTCGATATTTTACAGTCTACATTATTCAATACCGCTGTATTTTTTATATATTTAGTTTGTAGCTCAAAGGAGGTACCATGCTTTCACGTGTCAATCCTACAACTTTGGCGCGCTCCTGTCATTGGTCTTTACTTGCTTCAAACCGCCCTTGCTAAAGCCCGATATTGAACTGAGGAGGGCTCCACGGCCTTTGCTGGACGGTGGTGGAGTGCTTCGACTAGTAGACTGGGCAGAAGGTGGTGGAGGTGCAGCGGGAGCCTGGGGCGGAGGAGGCGCGGTCGAAGGAACTGAACCTAAACGAAAACAAGTAGAGAAACGCGTCAACATTTTCCATCAAAGATGCAAGCATTTTTTTGTGGTTGTCGGGCCAAGAACATTTTACATAAAAGCATGCATTGTTTGAGGGTATCAACTGAAACAGCCCCTGCCCAGAATGGCATACAATTTTGAAAAGCCGTTTTTCTCGACAAAATTTAAGTTTCTTATAGATTTCTCATGAATGATAAATAAAAGGAAAGAAAAGAGAAAATGGTATAAAGGGTTGCATCAAGTCCCTCGAGCTGTTAAAAACATTTAAAGTTTTATCCCGAGTGACACTATGTTCTACAAAAAAAACACCCAAACAAATAAACGGCCAGTTTGATTGTTTCTAACCTACAATTAGCGATAACTGTGATATTTTGGGGCGGTGTCTACATCATCTTCTAACCGGGGCAAGAACATATCTGAAACCACATAACTGACTCTTGCAACAAAGAGAATCAACGTTTGTAACCATGTCATTTAACATATTCAGCGCTCTCTAAAAAGCTAGCTTGTACTATGGACATTCATAACAACTCTTAGTTGGTTTCTATCGAGAGTGGAAAATTCATTTGCATTGCCTATATAGTCACTTACTACTTCCCTTTTACTTCTCTTTTATTCTATATACTTTTCTTACTTTTTCCTCAGGACTAACCACCACAAATTATATACTTCGTTAATTTTTTGCTCGTCTTTTGTTTTCATACACTGACTGAAATTATATGTAATAGCCAGCTACAAAGTGACTGATCCGCCTAGATTAGGTACTGCTATTTGCGCGCGAGTCTAATAATTATACATGTGACTTTTTTGAATAAATATTGTTGTAGTTGTTTTTATTGTAAACCATACTACCAATAAAACTTGCGATACATTTGCTTTTCAGCCAGCCGACAAACACGAGACGTCACAATATCGATTGTATCGTTTGCTTACGTCACCAATATCGAATGCATCGTTTGTACATGTCTCATGCTCTGATTGGTTAACTTTGACCAGAAGACCCCGTGATTGGGTGCTGGTTGAGAATTAACGTTGCAAAGACAGTTCTAGCCAATCATTTGCCTATCACATCTCATTCGCACTGGCAAGTGACATTATTATTTCGATAAAAGGTGTCACAGTCATTAGTCGATACTGGAACCGAGAGAAATTTGAGTATACATTAATTTTTATTGGTGTAAATTATAATGATAATGATGGCAGTGATAATAATTGGATTATGATGAACGTGTTTTCTACATTGTGCAAAGTCAATGCTAATAGCAACAAATTAAATTATTTGTGCTCCTTGAACCCCCATAGTTACTTTCGGTTCCAGTATCTATTACCGACTATGACAACCTTTTTTACACAGCTGTATATATACAAAACAAAAAGTTGAGCTGACAAAAATGAGTAGAAGGAGCGCGCCTGCCAACTAAATTAAACAGACACCTTAAAGATATATCTAGTTTTTGTGTAGTGTGTTTAAACCTCGTACTTTTCAACGCTGAAAAAGACGAATCGTATCTCCTTGGGGCCATGTAATGTTCTCTACTCATTAATCTTTTTGAATGGCATAAAACTGTTTCAGTTGGAGGAGCTAACTGTTGATTATGAACAACGCCTCCACACAGGGGCCTCCCTGTTCTTACATCTTACTTAACGCTCAGACAGTAAATACACGCACCTACTTAGGGGACGACCACTAAAAATTTGTAGAGTTTGAAGCAAGCTTCGAAAATTGAAAAATCTTCGTTTGCACGTCACAAGGAGATTAGACAAAACCCAACGATTTCGCATGCACAGACATATCGCCAATACAATTACGGACACGCAACAGACGAGATAACTCAGAGACGAAAAAGGTTAACGGTATTTTTACTGTATTTTCTTTATTATCAGCTTAAAGGCGCGATAAAGTTATTGCAAAAAAAACCAATCCAACTCCGGCCAACAATGTTGGAAGATAAGACTGGACCAATCAAACTCGACCAACATCGCTTCAACATCATCCAACAGCGAGTCCAAACGAAGCTAATGTGTGGCCAACGATGTTGTATGATGTTAAATCAACGTAACACTCATCGAAATGGTCCAGCGTAGAACAGCTAGGTTTGCATTTAACAACTTTGCCAGGCAGGGCCATATCTCCCTATGTTAGAAAGCGTGAACGTGACTTTCTTTCCAGCTGCTATCATAAGCCACCATGTTCCATAGGATTAACCATGGACTCGTTGGCATTACGTTTCCCAACGAGATTACCAATATAACCAGATCATAAGTTCTCCAAACTACTGCGGCCTTATCCCTAGCGAGACTGTAAAAAACACCAACTACAAGTACTCCTTCTACCCTTATACAATTGTAATATGTAACTACAACCCTCTTTCATTTAACTAGCCCTGTATATATTACTCGCATGGGGACTTTGGTGAATTTTCACTAAGTACATTTGTTATAACACATTCTATAACTATATATATGCGCATCTGCTGTAATACGGCTTCATGTGACATTTGAGGAGCAACAATTTGCTCGGAACATTTTTTTGCCAATGGTAACTTCGAGTCTATAATCTTAGGCCCCGATGTGTCATACGACAAAGTCCTGATATCTACGGGTCTGCTAATCTTGAAGGAATGATGATGCACTGCATGCGAGAAGAGCTCTGGTCCAGGCTATTGTCAACGATCCAAACTATCAACTGTACAGTGTGTTACCCGCCTTTCACCTTAGCCGCAGTCCGTCACTAAGACATAAACATACTTTTCATACTCCTCTTTGCAGAACAAAGAGGTTTTTTTAAATTATTTTATCGTTGCTTCAGCCAGTTGTTTCAAAACATAACTTTTATTGCCAGATTATTTTGTATTCTTAATTATGTGATTATAATTTGGCGGGTACAGACGACCCGAGGACACGAATTCTGACCACTGTTAATGGAAACGTCACGGTACGCGCGTGCATTTTTCCCGCCGTACCCCATCAGATACAACCAAGCCGCGAAGGAAATGGGGTAAAGGATGGGCAACTCTCTTAAACTAAACTGAACAGCGCAGCAGCACAAAAGCCTCGCGAACGCAAGTCAGTTAATTGGACTTCGATTATTTCTACTTGCCAACGGCAAGATATGAACTAACTTCTCGATCTTCGCTTTCCGAGTTTGTCAAGCCTGAAAGTGCGGCTTTTCCCCGATACTGCTAGCAAAACAACAAAAACAAACTCCACGGAAAATGCTATCGAAAGCCTTTCTTTGTTCGCTTTTTTAAACTAAAGAACGGATTATGCAATCAAAACCTTTACTACCCGTTCTAGGCTCTTTTCGAGGCTTTTCCATCCGTGTATCTAAGACTTTGTCTGACAGTGAGTGCGTGACTTTAATACTATTAGGTGATTAATGGTTAATCTCAAAATGATTTCACGAAAGTGACTAACAAAATATTCAGAGCCCGTTGACATATAAACGAAGAGTTACAAATGAACCAGACATAAACGTTTCTGGCTTTTTTACCTCGATTTTAATCTCGGTTTTTCGATATTATATATCTACAATTGTTTATAGTGTTACAAAAGGCGAGACGTAATTCAGCTCATCAAAGTAAAGACTGGTTAAATTAAGTGTTATAAGTGGGAAGGCAAAAAGCCTGAAGAAACGGGCGCAACGTCACATAAAGTTTTAAAAATTAAGGCATTTTATACCCTTAAAGGATTCTCGACTGAAAACACTTTGGCTCTCAAATAAATCTTTAGGATTTCTTTAGTCCGTATTGACAGCTAGAAGTCGATAATTATGTTCATAGCGATAACCCCAAACATTTTAGTTTGATTGTTTGAACTCCCAGCAACCAATTTGAAACGTCGCATTTCAAGATGGCACAACGAGGAAAAATCAAAGTCTGAAATAGACAAACTAAATCGCTCAGCGTTCTCTAGATATGAGCACATAGTTCTAAATACAAATTAAATATCTGTTATTCCAGGTAACCAGCACCTGTCTGTTTCAACTATTCGTCATCCGTTCTTTGAGGTGAAACAAAAGAATGTTGCTGTTCTTGTAAGAGTAAAAGTGTTTTTCAGACTTCGACCCACTGAAATATTAGATTGAGCCTGTATGCGCTTTCTTTTTTTTTTTTTAAAAAAAAAACATTTTAAAGATTAGAAGTTAATAAAAGCGACTGATCTTGTGGAAATATCACATATCGTTACGTAATGCAGTAGTTTGATAATGCAACAAGGCTATAGGAAAGCATGCAGTGTTAGTCCAAGAGTCTTGCGGCTTTGAGCTGTCTGCATTGTTACTGGTCTGTGGAATCACTGGGATGAGCTGAGCAGAGAGAAAGAGAAAGAAGAAATACTTCAAAGAATGAAGAACGGCCGAGATTGACTAGAAACGAGGGAAATGAAGTTTTACATATTTGGAAAAGTTATGTTGTCGTCCCACTCGTCATTCTCTCGAGTTACTTGACTATAAACAAGAACGCGAAACGCCACACCCAGACTTTAAAAACACACTGAAAGCGTGCATCGTTAATTGCGTTACGGCACGTTACGCCGGTTATTCTAAGGCATTTAACTGAATGACTTAAAGTTTTAGTAAAGGTTCTTACGTTTTTCTTGCATCAAACGTTGATTAACAGTAACACAACAACGACTGCAAATTTAACAAAGCATAATGCACTTACAAACAGAAGAAACGTAAAGCCACTTGAAGTTATGCGCATAATTTATGTTGCTCAGACTAGGCGCAAAGCTCTGCCATGGCTTGTAATATAACTCAACAAGGCACAAAGCATGCATGAGTGCACAATGTATCTTACGTTACTTAAAAAGAAGTTAATAAAATTAAGTTAACATTAAATTAATATGAACTGTATTCAGCACGCAGCTACATGAACAAGCCAAAAACCCGACACAATTAAGTCCTCTGCACACTTTTAAAACGAGAAGTATATATAGTAGTAACAATCAACACAGAAAACGTAACAGAAGCTTGTCTGCGGCAACAGCAATATACACGAGCTAAAACGTACCAAGACAAGCTGCTAGTTTTTAGAGAGAATGCGTGACGTCTGCAACATGTCACGAACTTTTTACAAGTAATGTGATACTCCAGGCCCGTAGTTAAAAATTTTGGTTGGAGGGAGGAGGGGGGGGGTGGAGGAAGAGAAGGGGAAGGAGAGAGACACATAATTAGTGCATCGATCTGTACTTCTTTGACGCGTGTATCCAAATGATAGATTTCACACACTTGTGTGGCTGCAATAGCTCCGGATTTCTCTTTCTTTCTTTCGTAGCGCTACTGGTGCCATAGATGACCACTTACCTGATATCACGATGTAGCAAAGGTAAATTGTGGCAATAATGCCCATTAATGCACCTTTCTCACGCTTGCCACTAGCAGCGAAGTCGACTGCGGGGGGAGGAGTAGTGCTGCTACACGAGGGTGTTATCGTCTTGGGTGTGGTCAGGTCCGCCCTCTTCGTTGTCCTGCGACTTGTAGTCGACACGTGAACTCTGGTGCTGCTGTTGTTTATAATTACCGAGCTATTTGTTGCTTCTTGTGTTGTACTTGTAGTAAAATGTACTGTTGTTACAAGTTTTGGCCGTAGGCTTGTCTTGGAAGGACTAGGCCTGTAATACACTGCAATTGGGGAGACGTAATAGAAAGTTATAGCAGGAAACTGTCCAGTAAACTCCTCACTTCTTCCTGGGCTAGGAAAGGACAATAGCTTTTACAAATGCTGTACCCTGCTTGTCTTCCTCTTTGTCTGTCATTGTTTGTCTTTGTATCTTAGTAATGGGTAATTCTATATGTTTTTAGATAAAACTCTTTTTCTATTTGTTTGTCAACCGAACCCAGTACTTGTATATTTTATCTAAGTTCTCAGATAATCTTAAACTAGGCCATCCTCTGATGGTAGTTTAGTTTAGTTAGTTTAGTCGGTCACTTCGTTTGTAAAAACTGCCATACTGTTTAAAAAGCAAGCAAAGCGAAAGTACCAGGTCCGTACGGTAACTTACGGACCTGTAATTGACCAATCAGAGTGAGGGAATTTAGCTACCCATACAACAATTGTTACTTATTACCTGTTGCTTATTACTTGTTACCTGTTACCTGTTACATATTACTTGTTACACAATACTTATTGCTTATAACCTATTATTAATTGCTTATCACCTGACACTTTTTGCTTGTTAACTATTACATTTCGTTTATTACCTATTACTTATTGCTTATCAATTAACGCTTTTTGCTTAGTACCTATTATTTATTGTTTGTTACCTGACACTTTTTGCTTATTACCTATTACATATCGTTTGTTACCTTTTACTTATTGCATGCTTTTTACCTATTACTTATTGCTTATTACTTAACACTTATTGCTCGTTACCTTTTACTTATTGCTCACCCAGCCCTATATCCTCCATACATGTAAAAGTTAGTGTAAAGGATGCGTTCGATTGACCCAATTCCAAAATAGAAAAATTGGGAATAAAATCTTTTGATCCGGCTTCAATCGAGAAGTAGGCTTCCTTCAAAACATTGCACTAAGCTAATCCTAGTCCTATCTCGAACAATCGTTTTATTGTTTACTGCTTCGATCGTGTACATGAGAAACCCTCCCGAATGTATTCTTATACAGGCCCGTAGGCAGGGGGGTGCGCGGGGTGCGTACGCGCCCCCCCCCCCCCCCCCCCCCCCCCAAAA
>JAOBYE010597854.1:0-12333 GCA_025403585.1 Parazoanthus swiftii
GATCAGGATGGGTGGGTGGGGGTGATCAGGATGGGTGCCTGGGTAGGGGTGTTACCAACTCATTGTGGAAGATGTGGGCATCTGATTTGAACTCTGCATCAGAAAAGAAATATTTTCTATTTTCTTGGTTCACAGTGTATTTATTTTTACAACTTACAATAAGAAAATTAGCAGATACATCAAGATGACAAGAATAATGATCAATTTGATCATAAATAGCAAAATGTCTAAGGTTGCTCTAAATATGATCTCTAAAATTCTCTCAACCTTTGGATTATGAGGTACATATGAATTTATATGAAAACTGGTAAGGAGAATCTAGAAACACATTTGAGTAGCACAGCAAATGAGGCTCTTACCATATATGCCATGGCTTGTCTTTGATGTTTTCAAGACTCATTAGATTAGTGCACTGTCAGAGACACAGAATGGGAACAAAAATAATTATATTTATAGTAAGAATAGCTTTTTTAACTATTACCAGTAAATGTAGTTTTAAGTCCACTAACACTAGATGTGCTAAAAGCTGAGTGCTCAGTAATTACAGGGGAGGTGTTGGGGTGACAATGCACTACCCATAGAATCACTCAATTCTGTCCAGAGCACAGGATGTACAAGACTGTATAACCCTCACAGTAAAGGAATCAAAAATTTTATTATTATTATTATTATTATTATTATTATTAAATGTCACTTTTGTCATCCATTTCTGTGATAACCAAACGTTGTTTATTTTTAGTTAACAGTCTTAAATCAAAAGTATCAATGAAACTACTTCAAGAGGATGTTGAGAGGTCAAATTGTAAAATAGTTGGGGAGGGATAGAGGCAATCCCCTACATAGCTGTGAGATGTTAAAATATCAGGTAAGATACAGTAGGGTTAAAACTGTAATTATTGACCAGTATGTGATAGTGATAAAAATCTAAATAATTCTCACCTTAACTGGAGATAATGAATCTCTATGGTCCATTTTATTGGCAAAAAATAAGATTGGTATTTTTCTGCTCTTGATATCTGTTACACAAAAATAGTAAAATCCATTTTTACGCCATGTGTACATATCATTTACCCTTTCAGCCCCAATCAGTATATTAACATGTATCTTCTCCTCACCATGTCAGAAAAAAAACAGGTAGTTTGATAATGAGAACCAAATAACAGATCAGACAGCAAATTTTCTGAGATGAAATACAAGGTTTTCTCAATCTAGTTATAACAAATCTATGAATACCAGAATTTTTCAAATTGCCACTTGACATGTCTTGAACTAAAAGGCTTAATTATAGTACTTGATTTGCAAGATTTCTGTTCAATTATCTATACAAATATGCAGAGTTTAACAAAGATCATAGCACTGTTTAAGTACTACGTATGTTCCTGGTTTTAAATGTATAAGCGTAACTACATGATTACAAAAAAACTTAAGGACCCATATATACTGTAGATTTATTTATATATCTACATCATGTACTATGGGAATCACTTCATGTAATTTATTGGTTTGAAGGTAAATTTAAAAAATAAATGAAAACTAATTACCTGGATGTTGCAAAAGAATATCTAACTCATCTTTGGCGACGACTATTCTCAATTTGTCACTACTGTCCAACACAAAGATAATGGCTTGGGCGTTCCTTGTAATGAAACACAAATCAACATTAGATGTGAGACACATCCAGTTACAGGCACTAAGCATATTTATAACTAGGTTTGATAACCAAAGGAATTGCCACAGAGAAATTCTTCTTACATTTAAAGATCTTTAAAGCTCACGTACCGTTGCATAAATTATTTAATTTCCAATGTCACATATACATAATTAATAATATTGTTTACATTACAGACTACTTACTTGTAATAATGCTCCCACAGATTTCTGTATCGGCCCTGCCCTGACATGTCAAAAACTGTGAATGATAAGCTAAAAAAATAGAAAAATGTGAAATCGTGATTAAGGCTTCGGATATTAATAATAATAAGCGACTCCCTGGTGAGATAGAACCTTAAGAGTTTAGTTGGTTTGTTTACAAAAAAAAGAGTTTGCAAGTCAGTTAAATAATCTTAACTATCTGCCAATGGCTAAATCCAGGCCAAATTTTTAAAAAAATGACAAACAAAAAACTTAAATTATAATAGTTTCCACTAGTTTTGTTACACTAAGTATTACTTTGTTTCTAAACAATAAAATGGAACCTGTAATTTATGTTGACTTATAGCTGCCGATTAATCATGAAACCTAATACTTCAAATAAATAAGCTTATCGCTAACATTAGGAACTAGCTTTTTATTTATTTATTCTTTCCCTCAGCTATTGATTTATTAAACGGATACGCTGCTTAACCCAAATACCATTTATTTATCTTAAACATTTTGACAGATACAGGAAGATATACATTAAAACCTATTAAAAATATGTATATTTTGATCAAAATGCTGCAAGTATAATCTTACGAAAGTAGTTTTCTTTCGACATGAAATTTTCTTACTAGCCACTTCACGTATGTAGCGGGCAAGCCAATTTAAACTTCATATAAATTAAAGCATCTGCCAAAAAGTTTACTCGGCCACTGATCATCGATACAGGACAGAAAAAGTTTGAATGGCATAAGTTTCAAATAAAAGAACACATGTGGCAAAAAATATAAATCTTAACAATGAATCCCTTTACTTTTGATTTTTACGACACTTAACTACACTGAAAAGGCATAATTTTGTAGCAACGTGAATATTTACAAATGGTTTCAGAGAGCTCGATGTCATATGACATAGTACCTTGCTGCCGCAAATTTTTCTACGGTGAATCCGATGGTAGGAACAATATCTTCCGATTTGCTCTGTAATAAGAGAATAATATATTCCTTTACAAATACGTAAAGACAGATCTCAACTACATCAGGCTTGAATCTCCTGGCTTCATAACATGCGAAAGAATGACATGGAAACGCCGTAAACACACAATTACGCGCCATTCTGTGGCGATCGTTTCACCTTGTCTGGCTTTAGTTGATTGATAATGGTAGTTTTTCCACTGTTGTCTAGCCCAACGCATATTACATGAACTTCCTTTTTCTTAAATCCCAGCCAAGAAGCAAGTTTATCAAACATTCCCATTTTGTGATCTTCGCAACAAAACCTCGGCAACAGAAAACCAACGACGCTTTGCGGCCGCGCGATTCTGTTGTAAACTCTGGAAACTGGAACTAATTAAATACCCGATAATGACGTCACGGGCCGATTGCCCAAGATGGCGGCGGTAAACAAAAAATTTTGCCATATTTTGGCAAGGAATTTTTATATGATCTGTCGCTTATCGTCCACACTTGCAAGTTCAGCTGGTATGTAGTATGATGAGCTGTTCAGTTAAAGTGTTGTGTGTTTGTTTTTGCTTTTCTTTTTATGTTTATTGAGGACATATAAAGCAAAGTCTGGGGTATCCTAGTTTATAATCAGGATTATATTTCAGTTGAATCATTTGTGCATCAGTTAAAAACTCACTCTAGCTGTTTTGAAGATTCGTATAAGAACGAATAGGACTAAACCATCACAATGTAAGCTCAGCTGTTGTCAACTGAACTGCTCGGGTTTCAACATAAGACGGTCTGATTACATCGATCATGAATCACAGAATGCTAGTTCGTCATTACATCCGGTATGGCATCACTGATACAAACTGATCGTGACAGTGTACACGCCGTGGGAGTGAGTGAGAGTACTCACTGAAGTTGCCTTTTTTTTTTGCAGTTGATAGTGCAGGACTTGGTGCAAATCAACCCAAGAAAACTAATGCCAACGAAGGGCCCCTGCAGACTTTTAATGATTTAGTCAAAAGTGGAAATTTAAAACTTGATCTCTTTCAACAACGAGTAATATCTGAGCACTTCCAGAGATTGTACAATGATGTTCAGAACTATGAGCCGGCTGGAAGTAGTTTGCTTGGCAAAGTAAGTTTTCATTGTAAAATTTTAATGTTTTGAAACCCAGTAACATGGCCCTGACTGTTTTTGAGTAACCCTTGAACTTAATTACTTTTTGTGCGTTTTTTCTAATTCTTACTAGTTATTTGGATTCAGAAAGAAAGGAAATCCTGGAATAAAAGGTCTTTATGTTTACGGCAGTGTTGGTAAGCAAATATCACGTTAAACACGTTTATTGATGTTAAAATTAAAAGTTGTTAGCTTTTAAAATAATACATATTGACACAATACAACCATTAATTTGGTCTGATTTCTTCCTTAGACGGTATTGACATTTGTTATATTTTGATACCTGTTTTAGACATAATACCTAAATTTTTGTTGTACTTTTAATTTGTAAGGTAGACATACAGGGCCTTCAAATGGCTAGCAATACAGTGTTTAAGGGACCAATCTATTAAAATATAGAGCCCACCTACCCGCCTGCCTTGTACCGTTTCAATAATTGGTGTAATACAGGGTGGGTATACTGGTACTATTTATTATGGGATGGGTTACAGCCCTGTACATAATGTGTGGAATAAATTTGAAAGAAAACATATTACCATGTATGGGATTTAAACCCATGTCTCCCTGATGACTAGTTGGTTGTGATTACCACTACACTACTACAAAAACCATGCTGGCAACAAAATAAAATTTATAATTACAGTATTATATAGTAGTTATAATAAATAACTGCTTAAAAACTAGCAGCAACAGTGATTTACATTCTCATTGATAGATTGTTCTTTACTTGATTCCAGGTTGCGGCAAGACTATGCTAATGGATCTATTCTATGGAACTGTGTCTGATGATCAGAAACAAAGAGTTCATTTTCACTCCTTCATGCTTGATATTCATGCAAGTGAGTCCATGCACTGTTAGTACTAAAAGAATTTTAGCATTTTAGCAATTATTACTTGCATACATTCATTTTATCTTAAAGGAAGGAATAGAACCTCACTTAAGTATCTAACTCACATACACAGTATTAATAACAGGAGTTTCATTGTCTTTGTATATAGTAAGGTTAATAGTATATAGTCGGGTTTCAAAAATATGAACTAGTAGGAATTGGACAGTCAAAGTAAGAACTTGTCACAGGTTTTGTTCTTGGGCCAGAGATACTCACACAGACAGAGTAAAAGTGTGGTGAAAATAAGCATTGGAAAATATACTAGTAAACATCACTTACACCATGCAATCCCTTTTTTTAAAAACCCATGATAGTGTACAGTTTTAACATTAATCAAGAGCTCGACTGACGTTTATTTTACAAGACACCCTTTGTTACAATGTAGTTCAATAATATTTGCATCGAATCATATTTTAAAGTGTTTATTCTTGCCTCATATGTAGGAATTCATAAATTAAAACAGAGCTTGCCTCCAAGAGACCCTCAGAAGGAGAAAGCACAACCCTTTGACCCAATTGTTCCAGTTGCACAGGAGATAAGCCAAGAAACGTGGCTGCTGTGTTTTGATGAATTCCAGGTAAAAAAGATTAACCCTTTCAGCCCCAAGCAATTTATCAACATCTAACGTTTCCTCACAAAACTCAAACAAAATTCTATAACAGATAATGAGAAATAAGGAACTGATCAAGTAGAATAAGCTGTTGAAGTTAAAAAGCCAAATTCTCTCAAACTGCTTATATAGAAAGAGTGGAGCTCAGTTGGGAGAATTTACCATCACACCATTTGTCGTGTTTGGGGCTTAAAGGGTTAAGAAGTACTTTTTTTGAAAACTGTATAAACTTAAGCTAACTAAAGATAATATAAAGTTACATAAAGTTACTAGACAGTATTACTCTGTAGTTGACCTTGCTTGAATGGTATGTTTTGTGAACAGATTTTAATTAGTATGTTTTAAAACTCAGCAGAAAAAACACAGATTGAAGCACAAAGAGATCAATTTAAGGTTTGGGAAAGTGTTTAGAAAGGTCTTGATCATAGAATGATTTTAATGTTAAAATGTGCAAATATAAGTAATACAGATTATTATTATAATTTATTGTTATTATTATTGTTATTATTATTATTATTATTATTATTATTATTATTATTATTATTATTATTATTATTATTATTATTATTAGTTTCCACATTTAGTAGTCTAGTGCTTTTCAAATTCGGTTTGACTGCTGGTTCATGAAAATACAAATTGACGATTATCTTTTACAGCATGGTTTTGGAGCTTCTATAAGTAAGTTGCCAATGTCATGAGTTTTAACAGTACCTGATGGTCTCAGGAGACAATTAAAGCAAAGCATATATACAAATATTTTGTAGTATTTGTACTGTCTTATATAATCATACAAAATATTTATTTGTTTAGCAACTTCTGGGCTTCCTCTGACAGGTTACAGATATCGCTGATGCCATGATCTTAAAGAGACTCTTTACTGCCTTGTTTGAAGAAGGAGTTGTGGTTGTTGCCACATCAAACAGACCACCAGATGGTAGGTCACAAAATACTAAATGATCTTAGGCTCCAGGCAAGTCTGTGTTATGGACCTGTGTGCAGAACTGTATTCATTGACAAGAAGGTTCACCTAGTTGGTCAGGCTATACATCTTTGGCCCCCTACTCTACAGTATTCTCTCCAATCCTGATACATGCATCTGCTTTAACCCCTCTTTGTCTCTTTTGAACACCCCTACTCCATTGTCTTCCCCACTTACTCCAAGGCTCGACCCTCCTCCCTTCATCTCCTCCAAAAACTTGTACTCCCAGGTGCTTCTCCTCACTGTCATCCAGTGAACCACTAGGCATTCTCTTTTGAGTCAATTTAAATTGATTTTAATAGTTAAGGGAGGATTCATTATTTATCGGGAGGACCAGGTCGTGTAAAAAGAGACAGGTTCTTGTAATTTTTTTGCTGAAAAATAACGGGTCTTGAAAAAATTTTGCGGTAAAATGACAGGCTTTGAAAAGTAATATTATAAACCAAGTACAAAGTGGGCCCGCCTCAAAAATAAAAATGACAAAGCTTTTCTATTTGATTGCACATTTCTGACGGTGATAAATGCCAATAGTTACACACAGTCATTTGCCTGGGCTACCGGAATTGTTGCAAACTTTCCAATTTGTTTTTAAATACTTTTCTGGTTTTATTGATTGATCTATATCCTCAGCTCCTGTCGACACTCCATGATGGCGGGGTGCGTGAAGTAAATGGATGCCACGTTACCCATCGCGAATTTATGATACACGCGCGCACCCTGTTTTTCTGACACTTTTTATTAGCGCCTGGATATTATTGCCTTTGCTTTAAAAATAAACAGCTTCTTTGTTTTCACTTTTAAAAAAATTCAGACCGGGTCTTGAAATTTTTTTAGGAACCTCTGACGGGTGTTGAAAAATTGCTTGAATTATAAGACAGGCTTTGAAAAAAACAGACAAGTTTAACTCAAGTTACACGACCCGGTCCTCTCGATAAATAATGAATCCTCCCTAAGTCATCATTTTTGTTTGTCATTAGATCTGTACAAGAATGGCCTTCAGAGAGGCAGTTTTGTTCCTTTTATTCCAGTGTTAAAGGTAAGTTTAAATTTTACTAGAACTAAAATAGTAACTATTAATTAAAGTATGAGATACACTGAAGAAATCATCACCATGTGCTGACTTTCATTTATCCTGATTACAGAATTTCATTAAAACGGAAATAAAAACCAAGTGGATTAGAGAGGGTGAGAGTAGGGTTGGTGTGGGGGTGAGTGAAGTAGGGGTGGAGTAGGGGCTGAGGGTGAAGGAAAGGATGGGTTAAGAGGGGAGGGTTTAGTAGGGAATAGGATTGGGGTTGAGGGCGGAGTAGTGAGTGGGGTAGGGTAATGGAGTATTAGGTAGGGGATAAGGAAGTAGGGTTGAGGGTGGAGTTGCAAGTAGGGAGGGGGTCAGGGTATGGTTTGAGATAGAAGGTGAGGGTGGAACAGGGTAAACCAAGGTGGTAGAGGGTAAGGATGAAGATAAAGGAGGGTTATGGGTGAGGATGAAGTAGGGGGTAGAGGGTACTCTTAAGGCAGGAGAAAAGGTGAGGTTGGGGTAGGCCAACGTGGATTAATCCCTTCATCCCCAGACAGTTTATCAGCATCTTAGTATCTTCTCCTTGCAAGATCAATACAAGAAAAAAGGTTTTTAATATGAGAATATAGGAATTGATCATATCTTGGGTTGGGAGTGAGGGTAGAAATGGGGGTGAGGGTGGAAATGGGGGTGAGGGTGGAAATGGGGGTGAGGGTGGAAATGGAGATGAGGGTGGAAATGGGGGTGTTGGTGGAAATGGGGGTGAGGGTGGAAATGGGGGTAAGGGTGGAAATGGGGTGAGGGTGGAAATGGGGGTGAGGGTGGAAATGGGGGTGAGGGTGAAAAGTTCATCAAATTGAAGCTTGCTTGCACAAATTATTGACAGTTAGTTACACATTGTACATGTGGATATTTTTATTCCAGAAACACTGCAATGTTGTGTGCTTGGACTCTCACATTGATTACCGAAGAACAGGTACAGTTGATACTTGGTTTTCAGACATTAAATTTTATGTACAACACCACAGGCTGTAACATTTAGCTTTCATTCATCCCAAAAACCTGCTGAATTTTCAGTTGGAGATATAAGAGTCGTGCTGAATGACTCCAAGAAATCAGTGCTTTATAAATGTTTGATTATTATTATTTTTATTGTTTTTGTTGTTGTTATTAACTAAGATCTTGATTATGAGTCAATTGACATTACTTTCAATATATCTGCACAGATACTTTCTACTTATCGACTTGCCTACCTTACAATATTTGTAAATACATATAATTATATTGATTTGACAACTTAAGTCATTTTTTATTCACAGATTTAACTTATATTGGAAAAGTATACTTCAGGTACTTTTAAGTATTAAAATATTTTATAATTGCCTTCTCTTGATGTGATACTTCCCTGTACTTTTAGTCCTTTAATCAATCTCTTTGTATGTCTGTCTGTCCTGCCCTCTATGTGCCCTAGTATCCGTCTGTGCCGTGTCTGTTTGCGTGACCCTGCAACCCTTGGGCCAATCCTGCAGCTCTGCTTGTTCGTTCATCTGCCTTTCTTCCAGCCTGTCTGCCAGTATGTACGTTTATTTGTCTGTGTGAATTTATGCCTGCCTGTCTGTCGGTTTCTCTCTGCGTTTCGTTTCCTGGCTGTTTGTCTGTTTGTTTGTAAGTTTCTTTATCTGTCCGTTCGTTCGTTTGTCTGTCAGTCTGTCTCTCTGTTTGTTTGTTTGTCTGTCTATCCGTCTGTCTCTCTGCTTATTTGTTTGTCTGTCTATCTGTCAGTCAGTAGACTAAGACTTGTTGCTATCTTTGAAGTAATTACTACTTTTTGTCATCATACTAAGTACTGCGATCTTAACATGAACTCTTCCAATCTGATCTCATAAGTCGATGAAGGCGTGATCTTTGTACACGCTCTTATTCCTATAGTTCACATGACCCCAACACGTCAAGACAACTGGACTGGGTGTTCTCCAACCTGGCCGAGCAGCAAGGAATAGGTAAATGTGGAAATACTTGTGGTAGTGAATAGATATGTGTGTGCGACTACATGTTGCTATAGTGACAACATATAAGTATTTTCCGATAGGCGAAATGCCCTTTTTTGTTTGTGAAGTAGTGTAATATTATACACCATCAATCTTTTTTGACAGCAACATAGAACTTTTTATGTAAATACATGTCGTTCAGTGATATAGCAATGCAAGCGATAGTTTTTGTTTCTGATAAACTCAAATCGACTATCTCTACCTACATGTATCGCTGAGTAAACCGCAAAAGCTATAGCTGATATTGATTTGTTTTCAATCCCAGATGGTTATTCAGAGATTGGTCCTAAAACTATTGACTTACTTGGGAGAAAGCTACACGCACCAATCACATGTGGACGAGTCGCAGATTTCACGTTCGAGCAGTTGTGTGAACAGGTAGATGATAGAAAACTGTATGAACGTGTAGGCCGACGCCATTGCTTGCTTTTTAACTCGGAAAGTTGTGATAGAGCAGCAGTACTTAAATGTACATCCCCCATTATCTATTAACATAAAAAGCCTGCGAATCAATCTCATCCCTCACCAAACACCAGACTGTCGCCGGGACGGCTTTTTCAAGACCTAGTTTGTTTGAGTCCGCGTGCAGTCGTAGAAAGGTAGAATGAAGAGCGTTACGAGTCATGAATGTGGAAGGGTATTCCTGTCTCCTTTAACCCCCGGAAGACGTTACGGCTACCGCGAAACCTTGATTAAGCCTGCAGTTTGCTTTAATTATTGGTCTTCTAGAGGCGAAGCCTATTAGGGAGGGGAGATTGAAAGAAAGCAGGGGGAGGTGCTTATTTAGAAGTTGGATCCTTGTCCAAACAGAGGCTTATATCAATAGAAACGCCATACTCGTTAACCAAGGGGTGGACCATCTGGCGGGAGAAAATTCAGGGCCGACACCCCTTCCAAGTCTTACTGCTCCTGGGTTTCCGAGGATGTAGAAACGCCTGAAAACTGCATTTTTTAAGTTAGCGTATGTCATTACTGCATAATGGTGATACGAGTTCACGTGTCTAATTTATTTTGTGTTTAAGCACTGTAACCTATGCATACTTTTTCATAACAGGAAGCACCACTTTTTATCGAGGGGAGTTTATAAGAACTATGGTTATTCAAAAAGTTTCAAGACCTGTGAAAAAAAACTGGGCTAGTTTCGATCCCGTTTATTAGAATTACTTGATTTCGTACTCTTCTTTCTGTAGATAGATCTATTCGTTTGTCACGATACTGGGATACCATAACTGAAAGCTGTTAGCCCACGAGCAAGCTTATATTCCGATTTTCGGTGTTTTTCTCGCTCGATGGTTGGGTGTAGAGCTACACTTCGAGCGTTAGCCACTCGTCAGAGCCATATAAATGAATCTTGCTTTGACGAAGGACTAATTATTCAAACGTCAGCTTTCTACCCAACCCCTTTAGTTGAAATTACAGGCTGAACTTCTTTTATCTCGACCCAGCCTCTTGGAGCCGCGGACTACCTAGCTCTGTGCAAGAACTTTGATGTCATCATTCTTCGAGATATTCCTCAGATGACGCTGACCAAGAAGAGCGAAGCTCGGCGGTTTATGACATTTGTCGATGCTCTGTATGACAACAGGGTATGTATGAATGATAGAGATTGTTTGGGGATGAAGTGCAATATTGCCCCAACCTATTTATATAAAATATGCGGAGATAGGTTATGAGAATTTAGCAACGGTTCAATTGGCCTTTTGGAAGTGAAAAACTTAGCAAACTTTGGAGTGGTAAGGCAATGAAAAGAGCAACCGGTGACCAAGTTTTGTAAAAACAAATGAAAGACAAAAAGTAAACAAACAAAAGCAATCCACACTATAAGTGAACCAATTGTTTTTATTTTTGCCAGATTCGACTGGTTTGTTCTGCTGCAGCCCCACCCGCGGATCTCTTTAGGGCAACACCGCTGACCAGCAAAGACTTGGACGAGCAGAGAATGTTAATGGATGATCTGTTTGAGGTGAGGAGAAGGCCAGCAACTCTATAGGGTCCCTCAATTGGGAACTCTAAACCGTTACCCAAACACTTTCCTTCATTTAAATCTTCCACTATTATTCTATACCCAGTATCAATTCCTTCACCGGGAACTCTCTTTTGTTGCGTTACCGCACATTTTTGCCTTTCAATGCATTTTACCCATCATTCACCGTATCGGGTATACTTAATTTCCAGTCATTATCAGTTTTACCACTTACCACCATTTTTTCCCATTCATCACCGTTTCTACCACTCACTACCATTTCTTATCATTCACCATCACTCGCAACTTTTACTATCATTTTCTTCCATTTACCGCCATTCCTATCATTCACCGTAATTGCCTGTCGTTTACCATCTTCCTATCACTCACTTCCATTCCTAACAATCACCACAATTCCTATCATTCACTGTAATTCCCTGTCATTTACCTTTTATTGTAACTCATTGTTTTCAGCGGCTCTGGCGTCCATGTTAACGCAATTCTGCAGTCTGATTCTTTCTTAATAGTATGACCAACGAACTCTATACACCTCCTTGATAGTATGACTAACGTACTTTATACACCTCCTTGATAGTATGACCAACGAACTTTATACACCTCCTTGATAGTATGACTAACGAACTTTATACACCTCCTTGATAGTATGACCAACGAACTTTATACACCTCCTTGATAGTATGACTAACGAACTCTATACACCTCCTTGATAGTATGACTAACGTACTTTATACACCTCCTTGATAGTATGACCAACGAACTTTATACACCTCCTTGATAGTATGACCAACGAACTTTATACACCTCCTTGATAGTATGAC
>JAOBYE010597965.1:1524-12332 GCA_025403585.1 Parazoanthus swiftii
GAAGAAGCTATTTTTATCGGGTATCGTTAGTGTGGTACTTTGTGAATTATTCAAGAGGTACTTTAAACATTTCTTAGACTTGCAAGTAGTTCTGAGAATCTACGGGACTAAAGAGATCTTGTAACAAATTCAAGTCCGTGTTCTAACTTTCGTTTATTTCGTCTTGCAGGTCAACCAATGTAACATTGGAACAGCTCAGAAGAAAGTGATGAACAAGTAGAAGTTTACACGATTTTATCCAGGCATTTAGGTTGCTTCAACACATGTTAAATGAAGCTTTATTTTAACATTTATCAAATATTTGAACGCTAACGTCGATTTGCTTTTCCAACAAACACACAGATGTTGATGAGGTGACGTACAAATTCACTAGTTCGTCAACTTTTATGAGAGGAGGGCAGTTAATTATACCGACTTCAGTGCCGGTAACCCTTTTAAAACTGAACCGTTATATCGAAACATGGATTTATCAAGTTGGAAGCAATAAGTTTAAGCCCGTAATTCTCCTGTAAAAGTGATTATCAACCATAACATGTTATTGAGTACTGCCAGAGCCTAAATGCTTTAGCAAAATAGATTTTCTTTCCTTTAATTTCCTGAAATTTGAAGGGAACTCCCCAGTTCAAGTCGTTGTCAGTGGGATTAAGATCCCTGATCGTTTTTCTTGACTAATTTTTTGAGGTTTTTGTGATAATTTTGCATTTATCTTTCGAGATATAATTGTGAAGTACAAACACGTCGGAATACGAAATCTAGACGGTAATATCAGATGTGTCCAATCTTGGAATCTGGTTTCCAGGCCTTTCATGCTTCCTTTCTCCTTTGGAAAAAAAGGACATGGGATGGGTTTAGGAAGATGATTTAAAAAACCAACTAGTAGTGAGAATAAATATGACTTCAAGCGTATGGTGCAGGAAACAAGTTATTCTTGAAAAGAGAACTCTGACAAGTCTAAATTCCAGTTTTGCCAATATGACTGTGTATATTGCAACTTGGTGTTTTAGAATTAATAACTACAATATGCTGTTGTACAGTGTGTGGAGATTAGATCTTGTGAAGCGTTCATTTTATAAGGGTTTGCACTTCGTTGGTTTGGAATTTAAGGAAAATTTCCTAGATTTTCAATGCTCAGGGATCATGAAAAACGTCTGCAAATTCATCTTTTATAATTGGATTTCCGTGAAACCCCATGGCTCGGTTAATAGTTAAGGTCTGGAAGAATCTGAGTTGAAAACATAGTGGCACTTCTAACTGTTTTAAATCCCAGGGAACAAAGTCTGCTGTTTGAAAGTTTATATGTAAAGAATGTAATACACGGCTTGCACGGCCGTTGAAAGCCTTTCAGTTTGATAACCCTGGTCTTTGAAAGTCCTTGAAAATGGCACTGTATATCTACAATCGTATACTTTTTTCTGGTGCAAAAGTAATTGTCTAGTTGTAAAACAAAATCACTTTTTAGCTTTCATTTGTGCAATTATCACTTTTGTTGACCAGACAACTTTACTTCAGGCCAGTCTCTTTGGAGGAAAAGTCCTTGAACTCAGTGCCTGTGAAAAGTTTACGATTCCAGGTAATATCTCTCGCCAGTACACGAACCCAGTTTTACCAACGAGGTCTTGTTTTTACGTCAGCTCTCGTATTGTACCATTGAGTGCGCCCAGCTATACTACAAGTTCAGTGGTTTTAGAACTTACCGAGATCAATTACCAATCAACGGTTGTAATGTTAAACTATTAGAGCACACTGTGGATTGGACATTTTATCAATATATGCGATGTAAACTGTAAATAACGGCATTGAACAAGTTAACAAGTTGTTGATGTAATCGAGTCACTTATTTTGTAAATACACCCAGCAGTAGTTTATTAGGGCTAAGACGAAGCTCACTGTATGTAAAGTTCAACCTCGTTCCCAGGCTCTTCTCTCTCCTTACAGAAAGTCCCTGGTGGCCGGTCTGGTAACGTGGCACCCAGATTCTGGGTGGTAACAAATAAGATAAACGTGGAAGATGCGCTTAAGATTTTTTTGGTTCTTATTTAGACTAGCGAAGCTAGGAAAAGATATTAAGGTTAACAAAACAAAAGCACATGCACGCTTAATTTAGCCTCCGTTGCAGCCGGTTTGTTTGTCTTCAAAGGGTGGTTAAACTAACGGTTTAGGCTGTCTGCGGCTCAGGCTAGCTTAATTTGGTTGTTACCACCCAGAATCTGGGTGTCACGTGACCAGACCCAACCAGGGTCTTTCTCTCGTTAGAAGAAAAAAGCCTGGGGACGAGCATGTGTAAAGTTTACTACAATACTGGTTTTCTGAGTTTTTGAAGAGGTTTTATTAAGTTGTGTTAGCTCCTGAGCTAAGGCCATAGGGCTCCCAGCGTTTTCCACCGTGTCATACAGTAAATCCCGCTAATAAGCTTTAGGTATTATCGTGTTCGTTTGAAGTTGGCTTGTAATCCGGTGTTGACGCTTGTAAACGGAGTAATTGCACGGGCTATTTATGCTCCCCCCCCTCTCCCTCCGATTTTTTTAATTAAAAATAACCTGAAGCTTTCAAGTAATTAAGACGAAACTTGCGGTGCCAGTAACCCGCGTCCTTTTATATTACAATTGGGAATTCAAAAAAATTCAGGGAAAATTGATGCAATTTGCTAAAAAAAAGTCATTTTTGAAAAATTCAAGACAGTATAGCAACAATAACAGTTCCTAATTAAAACTTGATTGTTTTCATGAAAAGTAATGATGCCTGAAGCTGCCTCTACGCCAAATGACTACTCCGCCAATACGGAGTATATTTTCTCCCAGCCGCAAAATAATGTGGAATTGACGGCCCAGAATCGCAATTAGTTTATATAACGATGGGGATTTTGTTCCCCGAGAGCAAAATCTTTCCCGGTATAACGATAAAATCAACATGACAGACCATAAGAAATGCTGGTTTTATAACAGAACAAACTTTAATTAATAAACATCAAGCAGCCATGAATGCTGATAGATGTGAATGAAATGATCACATTTATCAGTGAACACAAAGTAAAAACGCTTACGTCACCCTCTTCCCGTTATAACGATATTTTTAGAAATTTTCCCACAATAATCTCGGTATAGCGATATCCCGGTTTAACGATATAATTTTGACGTCCCCTTGGCATACCGTTAAACCGGGATCCCACTGTACTTTGTATCTAGCTGGACTAGTGACTTCTTTCCCCCCCCCCTCCCCCTTCAAAGGCTGATATGTTATGACAAAAGCTTAGCGTGGGAGGGTCCTCACCGTCCGGACGTCCCCAACACTTGACCAAGCCGCCCCAGTTATAAGATCAAGCCCCGATTCTATGGGTCCCCGGTTATAAGGACTCATTGGTTCAGTAAGGTTCCCCAAATTATAAGGTTCTACCGGTTATGTGGTCCCACGGTTATAAGGTTTCCCAAGTTATAAGGTCCTGCCGGTTATATGGTCCCACGGTTCAGTAAGGCCCCCGATTATATGATCTCCCCGGTTATATGGCCCCCCGGTTATAAGGCTCCCCAAGTTATAAGGTTCTTCCGGTTATGTGGTCCCACGGTTCAGTAAGGAACCCTGGTTATACGATTTCCCCGGTTGTACGGTCGCCCGGTTATAAAGTCCCCCAGCTTGTAATTATAATTCCCCAGCAATATGGTTCCCCTTATTATAGGATCCGCTGGTTAATATAAGAATCTCCTCGGTTATAAACCCCCGGTTATAAGATCACACCGGTTGTATGGTCTCCCGGCTATCAGGTCCAGCCGATTATAAAATTCCCCGGCTATATGGTTCCCATTATCATAGGATCACCCGGTTACAAATTTCTCCCCCCGGTTATATGGTACCCTCAGTTATAAATCCCCGGTAATAAGGTCCCCCAGGTTGTATCCCAGCGCCCGGGTATAAGATCCTCTCGGTTGTAACCTCCGGTTAATAAAACACCTCGGTTGAAGGTCTCCCGGTTATAAGATCCCCCCGGTTACAAACCTCTTCGACTATATGGTTCCCCTGATTATAGGATACCCCGGTCTTAAGGTCAACAACAACAACAGCACTTTGTTATAACCAAAAAATTTACATCAATTCATTAATTAATAAGAATGGGGAAAAAAATAATATATAACGATAGGGTACTGGCTTCCAGTAATATCTAAAAAGCTAAAAATACCTGGGAGCCAGATTGCATGAATAATAATTCAATACTAGGCCGGAGGTACCTTGAAATCTAATATTAAAAATTCCATAACTTGTCGCACGGTTATAAGGTTCTCCCCGGTTATACGGTCCCCTCCGGCATAACCCCTGGTGGTAATATCCCGTCGGTTATAAGGCCGTTCTGATTCCCCTTAGGAGAATCAGAATGGCCGAGTGGTTAGCGCTCTTGTCTCCCACCTCTATGTACCCGGGTAGCCTGCGAGCCGGCTCATTATTTTGGGGAAAGGGAAAAATAAAGAGGGGAAAAGGAGGGGAGGGGAATTGAAAAGGTCTTTTGGCTTTAGCGGTGCAGTTCTCTGGAACAAACTTTCATATGCCGTACGCACTGCACCTAACATCTCTAAGTTCAAGAGAGGGATAGAGAGCTGTACCTTCTAAACCATATATATGTACTTACACACGGCAAACCTGTAAAACAGTTAATTATGTTTCTTTGTTAACAGTTTGTACTGAGAAGACATTGGCAGTGACAGTGAACTTTATTTAGCAACCGGGACCCTCCTCCCTCCTCTCTTCTCTTTCGCCCTTTCCCCACCAAAATAAGCCGGCTCGCAGGCTAGCACCCGGAGTGAGTCCTGAGCTTCGCACGCGTACGGGGGCTGTGGTTTGTCAACCTCCTTCTGACTCTGAAAGTTTTTCTCCGAATTATCCGGTTTTCCTCCCTCCAAAAAATCGACTGCCGTAGAGCGATTAAACATAAGCTACTGGCTTGGGAAAATGGACAACCTCTCTCAAGCTCGTTGTATAAGATTAAGAGTTCCTTCGGCTATAGGGTCCCCCGGCTTATATACTCCCACTTACAAGCCCATCTACCTGCTAAATAAATAATATTTTAGTTTTCCTCCCGGATTCAGGCCCTCCTATATATAGACCCATCTTATTAGTGTATCCAGGCGTAAACATCGGTCGGGCAGTGAATATAGAGAATGTACGTTCCACGTACACGTGGCGCTAAATATCACTCGATAGATATTTTCAAGATACGAAATAAGATAACACTATATGCTTTTTTGTGGGTGCGTTTTAACATTAAAATATTGTTTATACAGTATCGAAGAATGCATGCGATCATGTATATGAATAAAAGTCAGAGCTCCTTGTGCACTGGCAGAATTTTAAGGAGCTCTCTTATAGATGAAAATTTCGGCTGCCTGATAAATCTGCGCCTTACCTTTTCAATTTTGCTGCTGCTAACTTCGTGAATGACGATGCAAGTTTTACTCAATTGTGCTTCAACTACAGGACGACATTACAAACAAAAAGTTTGAGTTTGAGTTTAGTTTTCTGCAGTAGAGTAAATGAGATCCCCGTTTAGAAACAAAACAGAATGCAAAACTCAGATGTAGAAGTCAACAAGCTGTCTACGAAATGCGTAAATACTCGCTACAAGGGATTGAAAATCTATCGAGTGGTAAAATAAAGATCGACAGAATGCACACGAGAACATTTTCATTTACAATCACAAAAACTAACTTCCGTACCAACTTAAATGCAAGCAGAAGAGAGGACATAGCACTACTAAACATTGAACAAAATGTGCGTTTGTTGGCATTCAAAGACTTGTAAATATTTATTGTACTATATCAAACAAGTGTCAACATCCATTTCTTTCCTTGAGCAGGCCTGCGCACAAGTAAAAAAGTTGACATAGTAATTTTTCGAACATTAATTCTATTGCTACACGAATATCTCACGGGTTTAAAATTTCAGCCGCGTTCTTTTCTCTCCCGTTAGTATAACCTGTGTTGTCTCACTTTCTTGCGCATTTACGTTTGTGCGTTTTAACATTTTAAAGGATTGTGTTTTTGAGATATCGAAGAATGCAATCGATCGCGCATATCTACAGAAGTAACAGAAAAGGGGGTTCCCGCCAGAAAACGTGTGCCTAGCTTGCCCTCCCCCCCCTTTTCTTGTCAATGTGCTACCTCTAAAGGCCTCTGAAGGACCACTTTCAAGCACTTTCTACTTTGGGCATGACTATTAAGCAGTTTGTTTGCCTGTTCGGTTTTGCCCACAAAAACGTGAGCTCCCCCTCCTCCCTCCCCTCCACTGCCCTAATCCTATATAAAAAAGTGAGACAACACAGGTTATACTTACGGGAAAGAAAAGAGCGCTGAAAATTTTAATCCGTAAGACATTCGTGTTGGAATAGAAAGAATGTACGAAAGTATACAATGCCTTTCTTTCGTTTATCGACTAAGCCCATATTTCTTTCGTTTATCGCATAAGCCAATATTTTTGGGATAACCGTATCTCTTAAGTTGAAACATAAAAGGGAGAGAAATAACGAAATGAGATTTCAAAGTAATTTTCAAATTTGGTTCTTTATAAGTTATGCTAAAGTCGACTTCCGTCCCACTTTCGTCGACAAAAAACAGCGTATGAAGACAACACTTCAAATATTTCTTTTATAAACCATCTTTCGCCTTTCATTCCTTCAAAATGTTTTTTGAAGCTGTAGAATTTTCAAAGTTACCATGGCTAGAAAGATTGAGACCTTACGATTTAGAAAACGGTTTTAATCCACTCCCTAACAGAAACGACTTGAATGGCCAAACTTTTCAAATCAATTCAGAGTATCATTCACTTTTAACTGCGCAACTGACTTTCAAAACAAGATAAAAATAATCTTTATAAATATTTGCCGCCCGCACATAAAAATAAATTGAATTTCGTTGACAATAAACCACATTTGCGACACAGTTTTAGCTTTAGATAGAAGTTTAGGATTTTTAAAACGGTCCTCTCGTCCTCGCCCAGTCTGCTTGTTTTGTATAAAAAAAGGTCAGTCTTGTTGGAGCGTGCGCAGATATTAAAAACTGGAGATTTTACTAATAGAGTACTCGCCAAACACAGCTTCGAATCCTTCTTCAAGTGCGCGCGGTTTGTGGAGACAACCTGTCAAGTATATTTGTTTCTAAGCGGGGTCTCTTTAAGTCTGCTTCAGAAAACTCAATCTAACATTTTTTTTATATTGTCGTCCTGTAGCTGAAGCACAATTGATTGAAACTTGTATCGTTATTCACGAGTTTTGCGCAGCAAGATTGAAAAGATATTGCGCATAATTTATCCGGCAGCCAAGATTTTCATCCATAAGAGGGCTCCTTAAAGTTTAGCCAATGCTCGAAGAGCTCTGACTTTTATTCATTTAAACGATCGCACGCATTTTTCGATATCTCAGAAACACAATCGTTTTAAGATGTTGAAACGCATCCACGTAAATACGCAAGAATGTGAGAGAACACAGGTTAAATTAAGGGAGAGAAAAGAGCGCTCAGTTTTTAAGTCCATGAGGTATTTTTGTTGGAATATAATGAATGTACGATAAGATACTCAATATGTCAAGTTTTTCACTTGTGGGCAGACCTGCCCAAGGAACGAAACGGACGCTGACAGTTGTTTGAACTGTTTCTAAAGAAATATTTACAAGTCAAACGCACAATTTGTTCAATCTTTAGTAGTGTTATGTCCGCTCTTCTGCTTGCATATAAGTTGGTACGGAAGTTAGTTTTTTACGCTGTAATTTAAAATGTTCTGGTGTGTATTCTTTCAATCTTAATTTTGCCACTCCGCTGTAGATTTCCAATCTCTTGTAGCGAATTTTAAAGACAACTTTTGACTTTTACTTCTCAGTTTTGCATTCTGTTTTGTTTCTAAGCGGCGTCTCATTAAGTCTACTGCAAAAAACTGAACACAATCTAACCTTTTTGTATATAGATATTTTTGTCCTTCAACTGAAGCACAATTGAGTAAAACTTGTATCGTTATTCACGAAGTTTGCGGCAGCAAGTTTGAAAAATTAAGGCGCAGATTTGTCAGAGAGCCGAGATTTTCATTTATAGAAGAGTCCCTTAAAGTTCAGCCTATGCAGAAGGAGCTCTGACTTTTATTTAATTATAGGATCACATGTATGCATCGATAACTCAAAAACAAAATCGTTAAAAAATGTTAAAACGCACAAACGTAAATGCGCAAGAAATTTAGTCAACACAGGTTATACTAACGGGAGAGAAAAGAGTGCTGAATTTTTCAAATCCCCGAGATAACAGAATGAATGTACAAAAAAATAATGTGTGAAGTTTTTCACTTGTGCGCAGGCCTGCTCAGGCAAAGAAATGGACGCTGACACTTGTTTGAAATTAACTGTGAACGAAAACATTTATTTAAATAAGGGTTTCTGGCAGTTTACATTGGTGTCATAAAGTCCGAGTTAATTATTTGCAATAACTTCGAAATCCAACAGTTAAAACTGCAAGTATTTACAATATTTAATAAGACCCTTGATGGAGGCGACAGTAATTTAGATTCGGTCTAAACCGTTGTTGTGAGTTTTGGCATTTTAAAGATTTCTTGGCAATGAGTTCCAAGCAACCGCCCCCTTTTACCCAAAGCTTAAAAATTCTTCATGTACTCCGAGTTTTTTGGGTGTGCTAAGTTAACGTCAACATTTCTTGTGTTGTTAGGAACCAAATCTTTTAGTTTTTTGAACTGCTCCTGGAGATATGCCGAAGCGTTTTTGTTCAAGAGAGATGATTTTAAATCCCTGGTGTAAGGTTTTCGATTCTCTAAGTCGAGTTCTTTTGCTTTTCTCTTCTGCCGCATAATTATACCACATTTTCAGGACCGTAACAAGCCTTGGAAAACTGGGGGGCACCGCCTAAAGCCGAAGGTGCGAGCCTTTTCGGGGTAGGGGGAGGGGGGATCCGGGACATGAGTTTCCCGGGAAACTTATAAAATTAGTTTGTCCGGAAACGTGTTTCCTGGGTTTTAAACGTCAATTGAAACAAAATCAGCGTCTAAAACTGGTGAAACTTTGACTTTGGGCAATTTGCTGAACTTAACACATTTGTTGGTGAAAAATCTTGGGGGCGGAGGCAAGGGCCGCCCCTGGCCCCTCCCTTTGCTACGGCCCTGATTTTACTTTCCCGCTAAATTACTAGGTTGGCCAAATTCATTCAACTTGTTAGAAAATGATTCTGATGATCCATTAGTATAGTAGTTAGCCCTTTCGGCCCCAGGCACCGCTTATCAGCATGTTTCCCTCAAACTCAAGCCCATCTTTCCCCGATTCTCAATACCGCGAGGAAACTGGGACTGAGGAGATCCAAGATGGCGGATGGCCGCGTGCGCGTTCTACTGACCTCCGTTATTATCCAATTCGCCTGAGCTGATAGAGATCCCTGATCTTCACTTTACGAGGAAGTTACAGTGGAAAAGTGTGATAGTATCAATCAAGCTGACACAGAACTAGTAAATCAACCGCGCTCAGAACGATCTGGTTGACAAATCGCTCCGAAAAGATGGCTAAACAGTAAAGGAATAGTTTGTCATGTTTGTGTCAGCTACAATCGCTGTACAGGAAGGTGTGATAGACGCTTGGAGCGCGACTGTCTGGAATATTAACTATTGCTGTTGGAAAAGTTTCATCGATGATCGGAAATCCTTTGTCCAAGAATTTTGATGTAAAGGAACTGTGAGTTTTGGCTCAACTTTGATGCTTACAATCACAACATTTGACAAAGAGACACTTGACAGGTAAGTAAGTTTAGAAGTCGCGTAATTCGGTTCACATTTACCACATCACAGTTAGAATTTAAATAGTAAAGTACCGGTTTATTGACTTCTAATCATATTGTTAGCGTTTACTCCACCATTACATCAGCTGAGTCCCGATCGATCCAACGCCGGTTTGCGTGAGCGATCGGCAGTGGATGATCGATGAATGAATCATCTGACGATTGACCAAAATCGACTGTGATCAACTGTGATCGAGTTTGGTCGAGAGCGTCACCTAGATAGGTCGACCAAGTTATTTATGTTTGGATGTTCATTACGATTTGCGCCCCAAGTGAAGCTGCCCCAAACTCAACAATAGCGCATGTGTAAACTAGAGTTGCTAGAGCACATTAAGTTGTGAATATGTAATATTGATTTAAGAAATGGTCCATGCTTAGCATGCGTCTGTCGAGTTATGGATGCACGTGGGAAGTTGGAAGAGCACGAGAAAAGCGTTAGAGTGGCACGAAGCGAAGCCGAGTGCTTCTCCAACTTCTCGAGTGCTCTCCCAACTTCCCAAGTGCATCCATAAATCGATAGGCACACAATAAAGTATGGACCATTTCTTTTAGAACATTGCCTCTGTCACTTTAAGCATTTTTTATAAGAAAAAATGCATGTAAGCTGATAACGTACAAAATTCTCCTAAACCGTTCTGAGCGTTTTTATTGGTTGAAAGCGAGCACACCATTTAATAGACACGCATGTGTCTATTGAGTTATACATGAGTTAGACGTAGATGCACACTCACGCCATACAAAAAGCACACGAAAAATTGCCAGCTATATTCTAAATTAGATTAAATTTGGGTGGCGAGTTAAGGCCCTGTTGCACAATGCAATTCTTTCTGCAACCTGCAATGCAATGCTGACGATAATGAAACATTGCAAGTTGCAAAGAGATGTCAGTTGTTTGCAACTCCCAGCCTGACTCATTCTTTGTCTGCAATAAAACTGGATACGTCAGTGACTCTTCACAAAACCAAAACAATTGAACCCACTTTTCCATAGACCTGACCGTTCGTTTAGATTATTTAA
>JAOBYE010598076.1:0-12331 GCA_025403585.1 Parazoanthus swiftii
TACTTACAGAAATGTCACAACTCCAACCCCCCCCCCCCCCACCCCCAAACGTCGCCCTGACGTTTCTCGTGGAAAAATCGATATGTGACGCGCCCCTAAGTTAGTTGAACACGTTTCTATTGATTTCAAATTTCAGTCCCAGTGGATGTTATTGCAGTGTTATGAAGTGGCACATATTGTTATCGTGTGCAGGATAAAATTAACAAATGAAATCTATATTTAGCTTTTAAACAATTAGTTGCTTTAAGACTGGTTCATCTTAAAATTTTCAATCCTTTCATTGAACATGATAATCGATGATGTTGTATTACTCAAACATGGGAACTGCGCCGGCTAAATGTAATCAAAACTCTTCGATCTGTTGTAATTAGTGAGTGGAGCTTCTTAAATGTAAATTACAAAACTTTTGAATACCATGTTTTCCATAAAAGGATATAGATCAAGTTGAATATAACACGGCTTCCGCTGTAGAATCGTTTTATTTTGTACTTGCTTAATATTATATAGATAGAGATACGAAATCAGAATATGTTCGATTCAGTAAAATCTTCAGCAGTCAATATTATCAATTATAATATGGTACCTATAAACCCACAAGAATTATTTACGGCAGTTAGAACGTGACCATGTACACGGACATTTGTACGGCATGTTCCATTATAACCAGGAAACATCACCTGGGCAGAAGAGTGGCAGTTCTTAAATGATTGCACTCCGCATATTTCTTAAGTGATGTTATAATACTAATATTGGCAACTCGAAATAACGATATTTTCAGTTTTAATTTCGTATCTCTATATTAGTACATTGATTGATTAAGACTGATTCCTCCAAGGCAAAACAAAAAAAAAAACAAATCAGTATGCACATATGAGTTTTTGTCATACATTTTGTATTAACATATTACAAACGTCTTTTCTGTAATTTTCAATATTTATCTAAATCCCTAATTGACTTCAATTTTTTAACATCCTGTATAGCCTCGTGACTCCATGGAATAAAATATATGACAACGGATAAGATGAAAATGACAGAGCAGAAAAACTTGTCGTTAGCTTACTTCTGGACTGACTAATGATTCGTCAAATTTAGTAACTCAATTTATCTATGTTTATCCGGTTTGTTAGCTCCGGTGTTCACTGAAAGAGAAGACCGTCCCGCAGTATACAGGTGTAACTATAAATAAATATATATCACTACACGATCGAATCCGGCTCACAGTCATTTAAAAATAACCTCATTTTCGGAGAAAGCTGTCAGTGACAATGATAGAGGTGGGCGGCAACACATCGGCTCTTGCTTCGAGGCTGCATTTTCAAAACCCCACCTTCCCAAAAATAGGATTCACGACTTACAGTTAAAAAGAGAATTGCATTGGAATCGTAACTATGCAAACAAGACAAAGCAAGTAAAGTTATGATCACATTACGTACATGTTTTCTCTTTTTTCACTCGGTCGAGTTATCTTCAATACTGATTTTTTCGCCTGACAAACAGAATAATCAAATCATAGTTGCAAACACTTATACGGTTATATTCTTATTTTTGCATAATGAATGCAAAAAACACATTTATAGACTTTCATCATGATTTGAATGCCATTCGACATAACTTGCAGTTAGCTCTCTTTAAATACCAGTAATAGAAAAAGAAGATGAAGTTGGCAATCAATGCAAATTGCTACAATGGCGAAGTATTTTGCTTTTAAGAAAAATAAATCTTAAGAGAAAGCGCCCAAAGCGATATTCACCATCCATTTTCTGTAATTGCTTTTGTTGCAAATTAGTGGAAAAGCTTGCCAATGTCACAGTTTTTAAAATAAAACCCTCAGATTTTCACTGTTTACGAAAATCAGACCGCATGTTCTTTCAAGACCTATCTCGTATCTTCCTTGTAGAACTAACTAAATATCCCTATCGTCATATACACATCCCTTCGTACGTTCATTTGCGGTTTAAGTATTTCATTTCCTCTCTTCAGTTTGCTTCGCTCAGAAGCAAAAAAAAAAACCCGTTTCTGTGCAGCCTTTATTTGTTATGCGCATGATGATTGCGAAATAGAATATGTCGTAGTTTAAACTTGTATGTGTTGAAATCAATGATAATAATCTAAATCGTTCTCTTGCAGTTCCGTATAGTTGGTAATATATCTGGTATCTGGATCAGCTCGTCAGCGGATTTAAACGCTTCTCGGCTGCTCTTACTCAATCTCGTGTTGGACCCATTCATATACGTACTGACTCGCAAACACTATCGGGAAGCCTTGAAGCAGATGCCGTGCTGCCACTGCTGGAAAAGAAAGTTGCAGCGATATCTTTCTGTTAAGAAACTCAGCTCTTCCGGTACAGGCATGACCGGAAGTAAATTGTCCATTCCATCTTTGCACAACATTGATAAAATTGGAGAAAATGGTTGCGTCGTCGAGGTTGCGGCGGATGTTAACCCAAACTGCAAACTATTGACTGCCAAAACCCCGATCAAATATGACGAGGCAAGAAACAGTAAAGTCAATAGGTTTATAAAGGGAAACTCAAAGGCTCTTTGCGAAACACATTTGCGCGATAGCGATGATGCATGCAGTTGTGAGACAACGGGATTGGCCGATACATACAAAGTGTGTGAGGAGAATTCATGTACCACGCTTGCGCAGAGTGACTCACAATTTATACACGTGACGGATGGAATTGAAGATAAACTAGCAGAATTGTATAAAGACTGTATCCCAAGGCGTAACACAATGCCAAGGAGGCATGGCGCTCAGTATACAGGACGTAAAGAACTCTGCAAGAGTTTTCCCTCAATGACAGCAGTGGAAAGTTGGCCATTGTAAAAACTTCATGTTAACATAAAATCAGTCAGACAGCGATACTGATTCGCCTTACAGAAAAGAATAGTAGCTTTATTTTTATAAATAAAAGACTAAATTTAAGTTAAACAGTTTATCACTAAATTATCGATCGATATTTGCATGCAAATCTCTTAACAACTTATTTTAACATGCTGACTTTCATAAATTTAACACGAGATTCAAACAAAACATTCGGAATTTAAGTTAAATGCGAAAAGGTGATGAACAAATTCGATCAGTGTAGATGCTGCAACTGGCTTACGGATTTTTTTTGAATATTAAGAATTAGAAACCTGACTGCCTTCAAAGTTGTTCTACATCGTCCAAGCAAAATTTAATATTTTTCTTGTAATTAGTGGCTTTTTTCAGATTTCCGTTTATTTTAACATAGTGCGTTTTGTTTAAATCTTGGTTTTAGCTTTCCTCCTTTCTTAATTAGTATATATAGTTTTTATTTTAATTTATTTGACTATATTCCATTACTAGCAGAAACCTACGAATAATGTAGTAACCACTGAGAGAAAAAGACCATATTTCACACTTTCCTGAACTGCACTTGAATTAAGAAATGGTCCATGCTTAGCGTGCATCTATAGCGTTATAGATGCATGCAAGAAGTTGGGAGCACGGGAGAAGCGTTAGAGTGATACGAGGCGAAGCCGAGTTCTTCTCTAGCTTCTCGAGTGCTCTCCAAACTTCCCAAGTGCATCCATAACTCGATAGACGCCCAAATAAAGTATGGACTATTTCTTTTAGAGCATTGCCTCATCACTTTAAGCAGTAATTACAAGAAAAAGAACACGTAAGCTGATAACGTACAAAATTCTTCTAAACTGTTCTGAGCGTTTTTATTGGTTGAACGCGAGCACGCGATTTAATAGACGCACGGGCGTGCGTCTATCGAGTTATAGATGCACGCTCGCGCCATACAAAAAGCGCGCGAAAACGTGCCAGCTATATTCTAACATACCATCAGCAACATTCAGAGCAAAGAGCTATCAGTTAAGCTCGTCTTACCTACAGAGCAACTTCTGTTTGAGTACCTCAAACAAGAAATAGATGGTCAGTTAGCATTTAAACGTATTCAACCGCAGTCTTATGCCGCTTTCACACTACTCGCTGAATTAAACAGGTCTCAACTAATCATGATTGAAAAACAATTTGACAGTTTAAAAGCAGACTGGCTTAAAACCTGCAAAAACAGATTGCTTTACCGTTACAACGTTCATTAAAAATGCTTCTTTACAACGCGTGAAAACCTATAAACACGTAACAGTACCAACATATTTCATTCAAACAAGTTTAAAACAATCTTGTTTAGTGTTAGGTATGAACACGGTTTTATTCATATAGACACAGTATGCTTTAATGAATAAAAAGACTATCTTCAAAATGAAGAAAAGAGAAGAATATTAAATCATCTTAAGTACACACTAGACGTTATCGTTAATTTACTTTTAAATAAGATAACAGGCAAATTTCAGCTGGCTCTCGAATTACGGTTAGCGGTCAAGTTGTGAATCAAAGAACACTTGTGGTCACTTGTGGTTCTATTGGCGATTTCGGGTAGCTGATTGTCAAGTTTATTAGCATAACCATGTTAGCTGCTGCGGGTCAAAACGTGCCTAATTTAAATTTCATCGTTGGACAATACGATAAGCGTATGTTTTTGAACTTATAAATCAAAACAAAGGGGAGAAAACGAAACCCACCTGTATCGACGCTAAGCATTATCAGCACTAGTCATTCATTATTGTAATAGAAAACTTTCCTCTCTGTGATTCCTTTGTCCTATTGTAGTACTTCGCTACAGGTGATGTTTCAGGGAAGAATTACATCCGATGAGATTTCTAAATGCTCCTGTCCGTCTTGCCTTTTTCTAAGAAACTATTGCTTTTTGAGTCATCGAGAATGCATTGATGATCGTCATTTTTCATTGGTTAGTTTGAAACGAGGTGTAAGAAATCTATTCATTGAAAATAATCACTCACGTCGAAGACAAGTTCTACGTAACACAACACGAAGAAGATGGACGATATTGTAGACGCACTATCGAAGGATGATGTACAATTTTTAAAGGAAATTCTTCCCCCAAGACTCGTCGGAGAAAGGGAAAATGAAAAAGATAAGCTCACAACAGAAGACCTGGAAGATATATTTCTCCATGCTTCGTATGTTGGATCATTGCGCTGTCTCGAGTTTTTGGCGGAATACGGTTTGTATATATATTTTATTATCCATTCTTAACAGTTCCTTTCATGATTCAGTAACACTACTATACTTCAGTAATGTAATAAAGGAAAATACTTTCTGTAAATGCTCTTTGGTTTAACTACACAAAAAACAGAACCGACAGTATGGTAATTGACAACTCAGTCTCTCAAGCACTAAATATAATCTTTCATCCTAAACTGTCTTTGTTTTGTGTTTTTTTTGTGATTATGCAGTATTATAAAAGATTATACAACGATTCAATGACGATTCGAGTTCAGCTGTTGGACGAATACACGCATTTTCTTGTAAGAACCTGTGGAAAGTTTTCGCCGAGGGTCGATGTCTTTATTCGTTTTCTACAAATTCAGTCTTGACTTGTTCTTAGTTTAGGAAATAAAATAACTGCTCTAGCTAAAAACTTGTAGTGTTTTTATAAATCTGAGTTCAAAGCTTGATCCTGAAAGGTCTTGAAAATACAAAAAAGAGCGTGTAATAGAAAGAACAAAACAGAACAAGTCGGCTCATCGACCACCAACAATTTTAAAAGCATCCCTAAAACAACTTGATTTCATTTAAAAACAAGTTAATATATGTCAATTTCGCAAAACACCAAATGAATTGACAATGTACTCATTTTCACTGGTGCTTACGCTACAAAACAGTTGGGTTGCTTGATCAGTATATCAATCTATTTACGAGTTTCAGATTTGCACCTGCAAAGTATAGATAACGTTTCTCCCCTTCGATATAGCGCTTTTCTGGTATTTTTCTGACCTGATATTCATAATTTCACTAATTATGAAGACTGTTTAAACTCAAAGTTGACTCGAGTCTCACTATTTGTTTTTTGACACCTCACAATGCTCTGAGATCTGCATAAAGACTCGAAGGATATTGTATGTGGCATGGACGAAACAAATTAAAATAAAATATTTGTGTTCCAATTTCAATTATTTCAATTAAAGAAACGGAAGATTACAGTATCTTAGATTCGTTTTTAAGGATTTTTTCTTTAAATTTACAGTTAAATAATTTGTACTTTTTTATTAAAAATATACTATAGCTGCAATAAAACTTGAATATATTGAAACGACGGCAATAAGTTTTCTAGTGTTTTCATTATTTGCTGTTGCTGTGGTTTTTCTACTTTTTTTCAGAAATTCAACTTTAATTTATATTATTTGTTCAAATTATTTGCAAAAAACTACCTAATCAACCAAAGAACCTTAACAACGTAATTATTCACTTCTGCTAAGGATCGGTGTATTTTTTGCCATTTTCATTAGTTATGTAAGATGTTCCCTGAGAGTTCGAATCACTGATTTGTTTCTAGGAGTATTTTTTGTATAGACACAAATGTTATATTTAAAAAATGAACTTTTTAAAAAGGGGCTTTTCAGTGCCATGATACACACAATAAATAACCAGAGTTAAAAAACCGAACTGGCAGGAAGGAGACATACACCGGCATGACCGGCGGCAGAGGGCGGGTTGCGAGTGAGCACTTTAAGCAACTCGGCCACGCTGCCTTCCTAATTTTGTTACTAGAAAACACCAACCATTCGTTAATATCTTACCTGCAGTACTCGGGAATTCCAGTAGGACAATATTCATCAGTCCATACTTTCAGAAGATTTTTCCGAAAAATAATGTTTAAACTATTTCAAAAGCTTTGTGGAAATGTACACTCCTTTTTCTTTTTGTTATAAATCCTTTGTATACCAAACGTTGAAAAAATCACGTTTAATTTTCTCTTTAAGGCCTGAGTTAGTCTTTACACTTGTTCAATAAATAAATGTTTTTTGCCCTGAGCGGAACTCGAGCCTTAGTAGCATTGGTTGCTAGTTAAGAACACTAACAACTGCAATGTTAGGACTCACCATGCTGCCAGTATGAAATCAGTTGGATAGCTTTTCTTCACACAAGCGTATTGCTTGGTCGAACAATATGGACGTTACTAAAACCTGGAACGGGGAACGGTCAATATGAGTCGGGGAGCGGTCAATATGAGTTTGGAGGTGCGAAAATGTAAAAATTCTTCGAAGGCTGGGAATTTGAGCAATTAAGAACGTCAAGCACCGCTGCATATAGTGTACATACTGACCGTTCCCCATTTCCCGTTCCCCGTTCCAGGTTTTAATAACGTCCAAACAATATCAGTCGAAACCTTATGGCTGTTTCGAGTCTGCTCGGATATATTATTTATGTAAAATATATTTTATATATTTTAACTTTCTTCTGCAGTTTTGGACGTGAACACTCCCGCCCGTCTACGATTCACTAATCCCGGTTATATAGCGACGCCATTACGAGCAGCGGTAGAAAACGACAACCTCGATACTGTTTCATGGCTGTGCTCACGTGGAGCAGACGTCAATCAGATGGAATCAATATGGAGCTGCAAGTCCGACGATGTGTTGTCCGGAGCGTGTTTCTCCAACTACTGTCCCGTCGCCTGCTACACTCCATTGCATTTTGCTCGCTCCGCGACTTGCGTAGAAATTCTTCTTGATTACGGCGCAGAGATTGATGTTCAAGATTGTATTGGGAAGACGCCATTGTCAATGGCAACACTAAGTGGTCGACACGATGTAATGGAGGTTCTGTGCAACAAAGGAGCTAATGTTAATCTTGCCAGCAAATGGGGAGCGACACCGCTGACATACGCACAGTACGGACGCACAAAAGAGGAAAGGGTTGGCGCAACTGAAATACTGCTACGTCACAGGGCGAACCCAAACCTTTACGATCGTAATGGCCGTGCGCCGTTGCACGTGGTTCAAGATGCCGAGTGTCTTTGCTTGCTTTTATCCTACGGCGCATGCCCAAAACTTGAAACGATATTTGGTAAAACGCCTATCGTAATTGCAGCCGAGAATGAAAGATGGCTGTTGATAAAATTATTTTTTGAAGCCGAGGCGAAAATAAGCTTAGGAAATGTGTCAAGGGGAATACACTTGTTTGTTTCGATAACAGAACCAACCCTAAAATGGCTCCTTAGGGCATCTAACCAAGTGAGAGATCTAAAACACTTATGTCGCTCTGTTACAAGAAATCGGCTTAAAATGTCCTGTAGGAACTTGAATGAAGGAATAGACAAGCTTCCTTTGCCAATGTGTATAAAACTATATCTTGCACTTTGTTAATTGTTACAACGGCCATATCGGATTTAAGACAAGCTTTGTCTTTTTTTATGTTTTTATTTCATCAAGTCAGTTGATAAAATACAAATTACTCAATGATCGAACAGCTAATGTCGCTTAATCTTCAGTCAGTACTAGCACTTTCGCTAACTTGCGATGGTGCTCCAATTTAGATGCATGATAGTTCTTCATATAAAGAAAGTTTAAAGGCGCGCACACTCAAAATATGCCTCCATGATCACCTCCGAAGTTTACGTTTTTTAGAAGGCGCTGTTTTGAGTATTTGTTTTAAATATTTGTCTCTCTATCGACGCTACGTACTTGGTATGTAACAAAGGACAATCATCATTAGATATTGATGTTGCAAACTGTATTTGTACTTAATATTTATTTATTTATATTATTTATTTATTTTTATTTATTTAGCTTTTTCCCCGAAGGGAGAGGGGAACTGCTACAGGTTTCCCTAATTACAGCAGGCCCTTTGTAGGGGAAAATATATTAAGGGAAAAGCACAACAGCAAACAAACAAATAAATAAATAAATAGAAAAAAAATCAAGACTGCCAATTGGATGGACTCATGGAGTACAACTGAACTGAGTCCAAAAACCCGGATGCCAGAGTAGAGCCGTATACCACAAGAATAAACAAATATCCAATATTGACAAAATAATGATAGTAATGTTAATAAGAGGAAGAAGAAGAAGAAGAAGAAGAAGAAGAAATACATAAATCAAAAAATGAAAAGGGACGTCTTTCTTTGAAAATCTTCAAGTGCTGCTAAGATACAGCAAACAAATGAACCAAATTCTCTTTTTTCAATGCAAACCCTTTGTAACTTTATTCAGCACAAAGTAGGATAATACAGTCACAATTCTTGGCCTATCGCCGGCGCTCCAAATCATTCATCCGTTCATTCATTCGTTCGTTCATTCATTCATTCATTCATTCATTCGTTCGTTCGTTCATTCATTCATTCATTTATCCATTCATTCATCATTTATTTATTTGTTTGTTTGTTTGTTTGTTTATTTAATTGTTTATTATTAATTCATTTACCACCTAAGTATGTGAATAACAGGTCTTTTGGTCATATTTTTTGAGTTCCGTAGTTTTGACTTTCATCTTCCCTTGCTTTACTTCCTTTCACCTATATCTAATTAGCCTTTGGCTTCTTCTGGGTACCTTTGCCATCTTCCGTTTTTATTTATTCTTGTCATGTAAACTCACTCCATTGGCAAAATAAAAAATGATTGATTGAACGATTGATACATTTTGATTTTTTTTTGTTGGGGGAAAAACAAAAAAAAACTTTTAACTTATTTATCTATGGTTATAAGACCCCATGATTATCAACTAACTAAAAACGAACCCTACGATTACGAACTCTGTGTTTGCGTGACTCATAGACTGTTTATTTATACTTGCGTGGCACATTGGCATGAACACATGGAATGGAGACAATAGAACAGGTACTTGATCGCAATTATCCTAAGTGGCGTTATTGGGTCTGGGCACAAGGAAGCTCTCGGGGATTTGTTGTGGATCACAGTCGACTTCTTGACACCATGGGAGCTCTGAAATCTAGACACAAAACGTGCGAGTTAACCCACGCAAGTACTCCTACTTTCAGGCGATTCTCTAGTACTGAATATAACGACGAGAGTGACTTTATATGTCCTGTATGTAACCATGAGCTTCAAGAACCTAAGATTATACCGACTTGTCAACATAATGTCTGTAAGAAATGCCTCGAGGGTCTTGTCAAGTCGAATTTCAGATCGACAAAGTGTCCAGTTTGCCGCCGAGTTACTGTTATAAAATCAAAAGCAAGAGTTTCTGAATTATCCACAAATTTTCAGCTGGTTCAGAGAATCCAGGATGAGCCGGGATGGAGCGAAAGGAACGATGTAAAGCAGGCACTGGAGGAGAGCACAGCGCAGCTTGACTCGTTCGAGATTCAATCGCGAAAAAGATGCAGCGAGACACTGCAACGTATTGCAACTCAAGGGGAAGAAGTCAAACGCGAAATTCACGAGCAAGCTGACATTTTGGTGAGCCTAATCCGAGGACACGAAAGAGTTCTCCTACACGAGGTCAATAATGCTTTTGAAGTCTGCCGAAACAAGCGTCAGGAGTCACATGCAAATGAGCAAAAAAAATTGAAAGAAGAATTGGCAACCATGAAAGCCAAAGCGGAAGAAATTATTGGTACAAGAACAGATCTTGTGGCAATTTTTGAAGGACACGAAGATATCACTCATAAATTGAAAAGTTTCAATAAGAGATGTATTAAAACAAGTCAACAGATTGCACAAGAAGACAGCGAAGTTGTAACGTTAACTTTCAAATGTAACAAAAACACAGAGACTGCTCTGAAATTTGATGACAGTTTGGGGTCAGTTGTCCTCTGCCCATGCGCAAATCCGTTGCCACTGCAAATATCAAAACAGGAAAATACGTCGGTAAACAAAGACCAACTTTGCCAAGCAGTCCTAACAGTTTATCAGCAAAACGCAAAATTGGGTTGTTTTCTGCCGGCATCTGTGGCAGTGTCACCAATCAGCAATGAAATAGCTGTTCTTGACAAAACCAACAAACATGTATATTTGTTGAACGAGAAAAAATGCCGACTTGCTTTTGCAGTTGAAGGTTTTCCGATGGATCTTGGATTTTGCTGTGTGACTAATGACATCGTATTAGCAGATGGACGGAGAAGTTGTTTGACGTGTTTCCATCACAACCAGCTTTTTAACAGTAGCTCGAATACCGAGGAATTTTCATCTCACTCTTTCAACAGCATTTCTACTCACTCATCTGGCCGTTTCATCGTCACGTCAAAAGGAAAACCTCGGTCGGTTTCTTCATCTGTATTAGTGTTTAATTCTAGCTACGAACTTGACCTTGAATTTGGACAAGAGCAGCTTTGTTCGCCTGAGAAGGCGTTATACTTCAGCGAGAAATTTTTTGTATCGGATTCTCAAGATAAATCTATAAAAGTATTTGACAACAGAGGGCGTCTTTCTCGCCGATTTGGAAATAAAATGTTGACTCATCCTGCTGGATTGACTTTGGATTCTGAGAATGATTATATACTAGTATGTGATAGTGCAGAAGACAGTGTACTGGTTTTTGACGAGTTTGGAAACATTGTTAGTGATTTTAAAACGGCAAAAAAGCCACTAAATGCTGCTAAAACGCAGAATGGAAGAGTAGTTGTAGCTTGCGAAGGAAGTCATTCCGTGCAATTTTTCCCCTATCTGTATATTTTGCTTGGAATTTCATAAAATAAAGCAGCTGTCAAAAGATGTTTATTCAAGTGAAACGTATTTATAGTTCTAGCAATATCTATGACAAGTAACGGAAGTTCTACTCAAGTTTAAGTTTTGTAAAATCACTGTAAATTATGCACCCGTGCAGTCTATTTTGTTGACATCATTTATACCACCTATTTTATTTACAAAATTTCACAGCTGTCAGTCCGTAAAAAAACGCAGTTTTTATCTGGATGAAATAAACAAAAATAAATTAGTGTTCAATACCACCGATAAGACTCGCCTGCTTTATTTTTTAACCCTTGGCTGTATATATGACCACCCACAAAATGTGGGACATGCGCCATCAGAGACTGAAAATATTCCGGGTGCATTGACAACCAACCATTAAGTTGGTTTCGTGAGGATGCGTCGCGTAGAACACTGCTGAAAACGTGTCAACGAGCATAAAGACAACATTAATCAAAAAACTTTAGGGTTTTAATAATTTCGTCGCGAATGACTTTGTTAACTACTAACCTGAAGCAACGAAAATATTCAACAAAGAAAAACAAAAACTCTCTTAATAGAGTTACAGTGGCTGCGCGGAAAATATAGTAGACGAAAGTGTTTGAACTTTTCCCAGTCGAAGTGCCGATAGCCTGTGACGTCATTGTTTTATAATTCTATTGTCAAGTCTGGTTTGTAGTGTCATGCACTTTTGTAGTTCGGCTGCTGCCAATGTGATCGTGATAACTTGAGAGCAAAATTTCAAGTTAGCTGTTTAGACGGCAATCTTGTTGGGGAGCGGAAAAACGGAGATTCATTCGAGTTTGCGTGGCGACATATTGGACTAGTTCCAAGGGGGAGGG
>JAOBYE010598187.1:0-12329 GCA_025403585.1 Parazoanthus swiftii
GCTGTAAATCAGAGCTAAAGATTTATGCTGATTAAAACCTACTTTTCAGGTTAACTCGCATGTTTACTTTTATTACACGCGCATCTTGATTTCAAAGGCAAAATTTTTGAGAAAAAAAGTGCACATTTAACACAGGTAAGTATGGTATTTAAAAAAGACCATTGATAAATCTTGGTAATACTGCTGAACTCATGACTACTTTAAAACAATATGTAAATTAGGGCGCCCCGTCGTTTCTTAGCTAGCTAGAACACTGGGTAATACGTGGCTAATGTTTAGAGTTAGAGTTAGCGTTTCCCATATTAATTGTTTTGGAAAACGAGACTGGAAACAAATCTGCGTGGGGACCGATGGAACGCGGGCTTTGGTAAATAAAAAAACCGAAAGAATCTGGGTTCAACTCTGGGAGACCGAAGGAACGTGGGATCTGGGAACGAGCTTGAGACTTTGGTAAATACAAAAACCGAAAGAGTCTGGATACAACTCTGGGAGACCGACGGAACGTGGGATCTGGGAATGAGCTTGAGACTTTGATAAATACAAAAACCGAAAGAGTCTGGGTACAACTCTGGGAGACCGACGGAACGTGGGATCTGGGAATGAGCTTGAGACTAAACCGAAAGAGACCGGGGGAGGGGAGTGTGGAACCTTACCTCTTGGGTTTCTCCTCTTCAACCACGTTTCTCGGTGCAGGAAGAATCTCCTGGTATCTGTTGGCTACAGGTTTCTTGCGTGTGAACTTCACCGGCAGAATGTGTGCAATACCTTGAAACAAATAGCAGTGTTAAAAACCACCACCACAACAAAAATAATGATAGTAATAATTATCATAAATTAACAATTTCCTCAATTCTGATTGGTCTATTAATCTCTCTATTATTCATTAATTTGTCTGTTAACTGTCCGATTACACTGAACTTGTTATGGGATACTACCCGATTACAAGCTTGTTAAATGAACCAATCACAATCTGACTTTTTTTGCTCATGAGCCAATCACAAGTAAATAAATGATCACCATGACAATGACAATTCACCTCTCAGAACAAGCAAAATGGCAGTCTTTACAAAAAAACTAAAGTAATAACATATACGCCTTTCCCTATAGACAAATGGCGTCTTACAAAAGAAATAGTTAAGCAACTAGGCGAACAAAAAGCTTCATCACATTCCTCATTTTTCATTTTTTTTTCAATTCGCATTTCAATATTAATACGAGTTGCAAGTGTCTCTTAAGAAATTCGGAATAGAAATAACACCAGCATGTTCTGCTTGCGGGGTGGTTTCCTCTGCATTTACTGATTGTGGTGTACCACTGTTCCAAACACTCTTAACTCCTGAAAAGGACATTACCAAGAACGAAAGCATTTATGGGAGCCCTGCAGTTCTTTGCAACGTACCATTCACCAGCAAGTTAAACCCTTTTGAAGAAGCTGCAACCGTTTATTACTCTAGTTTAAACTTTTTAGTTATGTCCATGGACAGTCTTTAGAAGAAGGAGAAGAAAAAGAATTAGAGCAGGAAGAAGAAGAAGAAGAAGAGTAGAGCAAGTGGACTCGATCAGTGAAAGCTCGCTTCGATCACCAATAATAATAATAATTATTTGTTATTTATTATTATCATCATCATTATCATTTTTATAATTTACTTTATCATCATCATCATCATCATCACGTTTACACAGAGTGCATGTGATAGGGTTATCCTGTACATGTCATAAACTTAAATAAATGCGCACTGAAACAAAACCTTACAATTAAGAGATGGTCCATGCTTACGGTGCGTCTTACAAGTTGTAGATACACGTGGGAAGTTTGGAGAGCACAAGAGAAGCTATTGAGTGGCACGAGGCAAAGCCGACAGCTTCTCCAGCTTCTTTAATTCTCTCCAAACCTCCCCAAGTGCATATATAACTCGATAGGCGCATAGTTAGAGCACGAGCCATTTATTTTAGGAACACTTCCCTCTTATTCATTAAGAAAAGTGAAATGTTCTTCGCGAACCGCTATTCATCGACCGGGATGCTTTCGCAGTTCGTTTTATCATTAGCAAAGTTCGGTAGCCGTCTTTCATTTCTTGATCGTTACCACAGTTACTTCGTTTCCCATTAGGGAAACGTTTTGACCGCTTTTTCTGTTCCAGCATCACTTCGCTTGTAGCGATATAGGCCGTACGGAAGTACACTTGTCTATTTATAGATGCACGCACACGCCACACAGAAAGCGCGCCAGAATTGCCAGCTATGTTCTATACATCTATATAAAAATATAAACAACCACCTTTGTCAAGTCCACAAGGGCTTTGGAAGCAGCCTCGCCTCTCCCTCAGGGCGGGGCAGCTCTTCCCTCCTTTGGCCACGGACAGGATGGCACGTGACCTCTTCCTGACTCCCACTCCACATTCGTGTGAACAGGCGGTCCATCGCGTCCAGGGCGTAACAATGCAGTCCTTTACACCTGTGGAGATCAATTTCATCATCATCATCAGCATCATCATCATCAACATCATCATTACTATCATCATCATCATCATCATCATTGATCAACATCATCATCATGATTTTCGTAGCTATTACTATCATTGATAATCATCACCTATATCATCAACATCCTCACCATCATCTTGGGCCGAGCCTGCGATAATGGGGATCGCTTTCTCCAGAACACGTCGTTTTACAATATGACAAGAATTAATAGAAAAATTAATTCTTATGACTAACAACTCCCGGCAAACACCGAGGAATGTAACGCCACCAGAATTTTCTTATGTTGGTTTACAAACGCCGAAAGGCTGTTCCTTTCTTCGCCAAATTTCGAAAAACGTGATTTCCGTGTGAAAGGGAACATTTTGCAGCCCAGGCAAACGACGGTTTTGGTCACGTTTTTCTCTTTGCCGTTTGTCAGGCAAAATATTTTTAGAAACGTAGATATAACACTTAAGAGGAGGTTTGACAATGAGAATATGCGGCTTCGAACATGGCCGAAACGCGCATGACCCCAAGAGTACGCGATCTTCTGGAGCACGCGGCTCCGAACGTGGCCGAAACGCGCATGACCTCAAGAGTGCGTGATCTTCTGGAGCACGTTTTCCGAGTCACATACGAAAATCGTGTTGGCACCCTTGCAAGCGGGTTGGGACCCATTGAAGGAAGGCCATATGCGGTCGTGTCAAGGCAGGGAACATTTTGAACACATGTATTGTTGAATGGTCAATCGCGCCACTCCCACAAAGCCGTACAAAGTCAAACTGTGGCCATTGAGGGAAACCAGAACGGAAACAGAGAATGTCCACTATCTCATGCATTCGCAAACAAACCCGAATTCGCCAAAAAATGAAAGGAGTGGTTTTTAAAACTACATTGTATAAGATGTAAGATTTTTGCGGCGCGCTAAAATAGATTATATAATGGTTTCGTGGCAAGCATTCTATTGCATGTTGTAGAACCTGTTTAAGTACCAAGTCCAGTGACGTATGAAACCAGCAGACGAAAAGTCGTGCGCTAGCGGTAAGAACTGATAGGAAGGCTTTGATTGCTCACAGTAGGATCTAGAGGATTTGAAAGATTGTAGCTGTGCCTCGCGTGATCTGGCTTTGGTTTTCGTGAGAGAATCTAAACACTTCAATTTCCAGGCTAGAGCGTGTCGGAAACTCCAAACCAGAGATTGAACGAGAAAATCAAATTTAACCAACACCGTCGCGTTTGCCAAGTTTTTTAGAAAAACATCTAGTGGTCTTCTTAGTGTATTTACGTTCAAAGAGATAAAGTATCACTTTGCGTGGGACGAGTTGTTTAGTTAAACAATAAAAACTTATACAAGTCTTAATAGTCTTAAACTACAGGGAGAATAGATTGGTAGAAAGTATTGAGTGTATTGATATGATACTGACACGTCACATAATGATATAGACAATTACAAATAGATGTAAACTGTCTTTGCTGGGGCCATCACCAGCTTGCCTACCGATATCACTGTTCTCGTTATCGTTCATATTGTTGTGGTCATCATTGTTTTAAAATGACCGTTAATAAATACTATAAAAATAAACACATATATCAGTTCATAAAACAAGCAAAGTCTGAAGAAATTTGAGCGGATTTGTCATTCGCATTCGATTTCAAAATGAGTACAATGGATATCCCTGTACGGTGAATGCATGGCCAAACTCAAGTGAAAACAATGAAGGGGTGCTTTTCCCCCACTGTTTTGACATTTCAAATATTTTCCTTCGTCAGGTTGTCAGTTGCCCTTGACACCGAAATGTCATTGACAAATTTGTTTATCAGTCAAGATATAAGGTCAAGCAAGTTAGCGAACCAGAAATTGGCTTAGCCCAGTCTGGCAAAGGAAGCTGTCGATAGAAGCTTACACGTGTTTTTCTTTCAAAGTAATCTCCTTCATCTTTAATCTTCTTCAATGTCTTTAACTCCCGGGGAACCATTTAACTTATAACATATTCTGTGTTCACTGGCCATGGTAGGCCAGACTGAAAATTTGTTTCTCTCCTGCAGTAAGGCACATTCTGTAAGGAGCAAAAATAGCTTTCGATGGAAGCAAAAAATCAAAAACATCTTTGTTACACTAAATATTCTTAACGGTTCTTAAGTTTGAAGCCTTGGGGCTGTTCGGTGTTGAATGAATCGCAGTTGAAGTTGACTGAAAAGGTGAAAGGTTGGGCCCAAAAAAGCAAATCTCTTGTAGTGCTATTTCCAAAATGCGAGATATTTAAAGGTACTTTTTGAAAGCTCTTTGATCCTTGGGAGTTCGACATTTAACTCAGTCTGGTTATTTTCTCGGTTCTTAAACTAAACAATACGTGTTAACAAAACTTTCAGTAATAGAGTATAGTAGATTTGTTTATCTTATTTTACATGACTTGTGAGGCCAGTTATGAGTAAACTAGTCAAGTGTTGGTCAGAAGGTGTAAAAGTCCTGAATAGTTATCGGAAATTGTTCCCGCAAAACCTAAAGGACCGGAAATAGCAAAACTTTTCAGGCTTGAACAGCTTACCGATATCATGCGAACAACGTTAAAAACTAAAGCAAAAAGGGTACCAGATCTAAAACCAATGCATTTTAATTTGTTTATGCTCGTTGCTCTTCTAACACAGAAATTCTCGGCAAGATGTGAAAACAGACAAAGAGGGGAACACCACGAACATTCAAGAGTATTTAAAACTTGCCTTGGGTAAGCAGATAATCAGTTAGAAATAATAAATTATTATATACATGGAATCCGGGACAATTTCTGCTAGCTGTGTTCGCGTGGCAGTGGGTCCCGTTCTTCTTTATGGAAATCCCCATCTCCTCCAAGCGTGATGATTAAGATTTGAGTTAAAATACTATTTGTAAGTTTACAGTATGTTCCATTTTCAGCGGCTGCTGCAATGAAGGCTCCAAAATATAACACCCTTGAATCGTCACAATTCTAACACGAAGTATCTGTCTTTCAAAGTTTCTCAATCTTCGAAGCTTTTGTTGACAGATTGGCTTGGCCTTGGATTGTAAAACGTCAGTTTGATTTTGTCGCATCGTTCACTATTTTAACTTTAAGTAAAAAATCTCACCCGCGGAGATTTGTTCTTTTGGTCTATAACGTAACTGTGCTTTATTCAAGATTCATGGAAGACTGACATGGTGCTATAAGAAAATCTCCTACTCCTAGTACTGCTTGGAGGTGATTAAGATCACGTCAGACATACTGTACTACGGTCAAGCACCGATAGACTGTGCCAGATGCTGTCATATGTGACTGAACACGCCATTTTGTATTATTCGTAAACCCATAATGATAAAATCGTGTATAGATAAGGATAAAAGCGAAGGGACTGTTTGGGACAATAGACACTGTTGATAGGACAAAAGAGTGTGTTCAAATCGAAGCATAACTTGTCACACCTCAACAACAAGGGCAACGTAGAATGACGCGAGACTGAAGTATGGTATTTTAAAAAGAGTGATTCGTTTATTAGTTATGTGTTTACAATTATCATGAAGATGAATATCAAGTACATTTGCTTTCGAACTCTTAAAAAGTCGCTTGAAAATGCAAAGAGAACAATTCAATAGCCAATTATTATTTGGGAAAGCGGTCACGCGCCCACGCGCAATGTGTCTGTTTGTTATCAAAATCACAATACTGTTTCAGACCAGTCCGGCATGGACTAGTTGCTTTTTAAAAAAAGGTTATACAGCCCGCGAAAAATAAACACAAAAGTTTTAGTTGAAAAGAAACGAAGATTTATTATTTGGGTTTAAAAGTAATCAGAGAAACAAACGGCGGTTTTGAAACAAGCACAATGCCTATGCGATTTCAGAATTCGGCAAAAGCCATTTCGCGCCTCATCCTTCATTATTCATTGTGTCGGAGGCCAAGGTAAGCTCGAATGTGCTATCACATACAAACTTGGGCCAGTCAACACAAAACGTAAAATACGATACACTATTTCTAATCGAGAAATAAAAGTCTCAAACGGCAACCAACCTTTTAAAGAACATTTTCTCCTCGCTTCTTCGAAATCCTGGCAGCAATCTCCAGCCGATTCGCAGAATTCATCGCAGTAGCAGACGGAACGTCGGTTGCTGTTCTCTGCTTCTCCAAGTTCATCCACTGCACAGCTGCTATTTCTTCCTTTACAACAAAGCAGCGGCCCACCGCGGTCCTTTTGGTCGCACTGCGCCCGAGCCGTTCCCAACAGGGTGAGAGCTAAAGTTGCGATCACCAGAATCGCCACAACGAAGCCGTACCGCTCCATGTTGTTAGTTAGTGTGCACGCTAGCTGTTAAAAGATGAAAATGAAAGGTGAAAGTGATATACCGGGGTATTTAGATGATTATTGGAGTTCAACGAAGCAAGACCTCTCCGGAAGTTCGAGATGTTTGTTCGGCTTGGCACAGTGTCAAACCATGATAAGCATGCCAGCCAAGACAAACCAATTACACACGCGCTTTTTGGTTGAAATAAAGAGACGGAAAGGGATGGAATGTCATTGAAAATGATTTGGTCGGGTCCTAGGACAGAGAACCAATTGTGATCTGTAATTTGTGCCCCCTAAATTGGATTATAAATAACCAGCGTGTGCAAACAAACTCCGAGTGTTTGCGTTTCGCGGTAAAAGCAGGAATGCACGATATGCTTCGCGCGGCGCATTTCCAACCGTGCAGCTTTGGAATTTCAGTTGAGTGAATTATATCTGCTCAATTATCGAGAACCTATTGTTGTCATCTCAGTGTCTTTCAGTTGCTATTTTATCTGCCCATTTTAAATTTGACGAGACAAAATCCGAAGTGAGGACTGCGTTTTGTCCTTTGATATGATCAAGCCACTGAACAAATCCATGACAGGAGACTTTATCTTCTTTGTTTTGATCTGATATATTCTAAACATAAAATTGAAGAGTATCTAACCCGTGTGCTCCTCTGGCCTCCCCCTCCATGGTTCTCCCATGTGAGAACACCAGTACTTAAGACCGGATTTTAATTTCTTTTGAAAAAACCTGAACCGCCTCGCGCGCTTCCGTTTCGTTAGGTTCAATGCGTAAATTGTTCTCGCCCACTCACACGACATATCAACAGTGTTATTATCACCTCGTGTCAGTCCAGTTACTCTCCCGCCAAGTGGTCAAGAATGTCCCAAAATACATTTCTAAAAACTAAATTAAGGAATTCCTGGAGGCTAAATGACCGATTTTTTATTATTTCAGAGGGTTTTTCAAATACTTGTAAAAACTGAGTAATACCTTTAGGGCACGTTTGATCGAATTCTCTAACCAAAGATAAGAATGCTTGCATTTCACGCTGGCTACTAAAATATCAGTCCACATTTTTGAAAAAATCCAGTATCTTTTTGAAAAAAAAAACAATATGAATATGTAATTTTTTCTGGGACTGTTCTCAGTTTCGTCCTTCTGATCATCCATTTGGGGACCTTTTGGCCTGGGGCGCATATGCTTGCCGAAATCTTTTATAGTCTCCAAAGACTTTGGAGGTGGATTGCTCTCTCTTTAATAATTGAGTGAGTACGCGGTTAATCTTCAGATCACGTTCAATGCACGATCATAAGTTTTAAATTCGTCGCTCCGCAGGGGCTCAGTGCGGCAGTATTGGGTAAATGTAGCCGCAATGTCGGGCAAATGTAGGCAATGTTGGGTAAATACAGGCAGTGTTTGGTAAATGTAGGCAATGTTGGGTAAATTAAGGCAATGTTGGGTAAATATAGGCAATGTTGGGTAAATGTAGGCAATGTTGGGTAAATGTAGGCAATGTTGGGTAAATGTGGGCAATGTTGGGTAAATGTAGGCATTAATGAGTAAATGTAGAGGCAACGTAGACTCACTCGTACTGGTAACGGTGGACAGTCGAAATTTTTATTTCAGGTTTTTTTCCCGTTACAGGAATGATAGCATTGTATAGCATTGTATGTACTGAGCCCGTTACAGGATTGATAGCATTGTATAGCATTGTATGTACTGAGCCTGCAAGTACGTAGTAAGACTAGTAATAACTATTCTAGGGACTAGGCAGACCAACTGATTACATTTCCTTAACTCATAAAGGAAAAAATGAGAAAATAAATATAACATATGACTAGTGTATAACTGAGCTAGTGTATAACTAAGTATAAAACTATTTAACCTTTTCTGAATAATTAGTTTTTAGGATGGGAAGTACGTTTGCAAAATATGATTGTGCTGCCGGTGTTAGAATATGAAGTAGGGTTATAAGAAAAAAATGTAACCACGGAAAACCTCGATCCCAAATAGCTGTCCTCATTCGATCTGTAACATAGACATAACATAGACAAGAGTGAATTTTTAGTCTTTTTCGCAAATGTATATTTGGAGCTATTGTTAGTAGATGAAGTTGAATTCCATCGTCTTACACAAACCCTAGAGACAGAGTTTCAAAAGCCAAATGTTCAGAGCTGAGTTGTCCCTATTTTCGTCGAATCGCGAAAGACGGCGCGCGGAAACTGTGGGGAGAAAAAACATGAGCACCATTCTTTTGCGATTTATTTTCCGCGGCTCGACGAATTCAAGAGAAAAAATGAGGACTACTCGTAGTCTATTCTGAGTGTTTTAGAAAATATAAATAGCAGTAGTTACGATAAAGCTAACTCTTCTATGAACAGCTTGTATTCTTATAACGTTTTACGAATATGAAACTAATTGTAACTGAGCCCTGCAAGCCGACTGGAGTGAACTAACTGATAAAGCGGTTTGTTTCCTTTGCAGAGAGAATTAACCTGCGGTCTAAGTGGCGTCTGAGACGTTCATTACAAAATGTTTTTATAAGAGCAACAAATCCTTGTAAAGCCGGCTTCTTACACAAATCTGACCGAGTTTGAGCCGAGTATAGCTTACATTGATTTAAATCGCCTTGTTGATCTACACGCTTTTTTTTATAAGAACCAGTAAATTTTTCCGAGCCTCGTTGTTCTTAATTTTTTGGCGATTTGAGTCTCAAATTGTTCTTAATTTCTACATGCAATAAAATGGAAAAAATTAAGCCTAAGGTACTAGAATACATGTACTAGCAAACGAATTGCTTGGTGGGTTTACTTCAGTATACAAACTCTACAGTGTAAGGCAATGACAAAGATTAAAAGAGAAAAAATGCGAATTCATGTTTTCATTCTATATTGTTAACATAAAGATCGAAGCTTACAGTAGTTGAATTATAAAAAAAAAACTAGCTCTCGAGCCCGAGCTTCAGCTTGTTCTTAAATTGTTCTTAATTTTTGGCCAATCTGAGACTCGTTGTTCTTATAAAGTTGTTCTTATAAAAAAAAGCGTGTACTACCAAATATCGAATTCGGTTGAGGCGGTCTCCAACATAAAAATGTCTCAGTAAGAGTGACATACAACGGCTGTTTGTTGAAACTATGCAACGAAAATGCTGGAACTGTGAAACGTTAGTCCTAGTCATATTCACCTTTGAAAAAGGAAAGTCGATTACAATGTTGCATAGCCTAAAAATCCATAAAACCAGAGTGAGTAAAAAACTGTTTCAAATTCTGAAGCTATATCAGTTGCAAAGCAACCTAAACTGTCGACTAAATAGTCAACTAGCTTCAACTTGCATGAGCGAAAAACTATGTATTGAAAACTGCACTCACAGCTCAGACGCATGGGATGTTTTATATACGCAAGTTTAATAATAGCTGTAGATTTGACTTGAGACAAATTACGGGAGAACCTGGAAGGGCTGATATTTCAACACTCATTTTCCTGTTGAATTGAACACAAAACCGCAGGAGTCAGTAAAGTTACCGACGCAATGCAATCACATCAACACTCTTAATCCTGGATTAAAAACCGGTAAATAACAAAATAACTAACCCTATAATTGGAAGATTAGGGATTGTATCCAGTCTTAGTTACTTCTAAATGATTGGGTCGATCAAAAGCTCGAATTTCCAGGCTACTTCGCCGTTTTCATCACGGTTGAATTATCAAACAACGACAATGGTTTAATGTTTTAAAATAAATATATCACACCATCGAGATCATGTTGCATTGCAGGTTTTGTCCACCATACCCATCATGTTAACTCGTGTGAAGCAGGATCCCCCCAAACACCAATCATGACAGCTTATGTAAACATAATTCGTGTGAAGGAGTATCCCCCCACACACCAATCACGATAGCTCGTGTGAAGGAGGATCTCCCCACATACCAATCATGAAAACTCGTGTGACGGAGTATCCCCTCACACACCAATCACGATAGCTAATGCAGGGGAATATCCCCTTCCCGAAAGGAAAGTTAACCCTGCAATTTCATGCATCATATAACCAATCATTTATTCATTCTCAACATCAATGGATTTCTGTTTTCTTATACGTAGTACGTTTTGAGAACAAGTTTTCTTCGCATGGTTGTCGGATGTTACAGCATTCCGGCTACAACATGAGCAAAGCGCAAGTGCCACGCAGCTGCTTAAAAGGTGAAGGGGGGAGGGGGGGGGAAGAGGGGAGCAACATTAAAGCCCCCAAGCCCTCCCTCTCTGCGGCCGCTGCAACGTGGTCTTCTTTCTCGAGGTTTAAACAGTAGGTCCGTGTTCATTGTGTAAGTCTTTATTCTAGTTAGAGTTAACTGTTAAAGTTTTGTACCTCCATGTTCCCATCATCCTCGGAGATCCAGAGATGGTCCGTCAGGGCGTCAGGTGCCCCGGCCCTGATTTGTCTCTCGGTCCCGACGGCCCGCCTCTTTCTCCAATACACTATTTTCATAATTTGCTCCAGTGACCAAAGACAATAACTTCAAGTCGAGGTCAAGTTCCAAGTTCTCATACACTTGCTACATTTTGGCACTACTGGACTTGACTCGAGCTTTTGTTCATGGCCACTGGGGCGTAAAATCAAATATGCTCCCCCGGCGGTTAGTAAAACAACTCATTATCTCGCAAACGTTGAATGAGTAACAGGTTTTCGGTTACATGAGATGTGTGACTTATCGCCGTTTTAAGCAAAGGCGTGGGCAATTTGAATTTTCCTTTCGTTAGGATTTTTGTGTAGTTGCTATTCGTGTTTATGGAGCGGTTTTTTTTGTTAGATCTGGCGCAACTGCTAACCGTTTTTATACTGGAGATCACGAAATAATGGTTGTTGTTATACTGTTGCCGGCTGCCTGGTCCGCTTAGCCAGACCTCGGGTTATTCCAGGTAGACAGCTTTTCTGTCCATAGTTAAATAGACTTTCGCGAAGTCCCTCGCACGATTTCTGCTGATGCTGTGTAGGGGCCCGCTCCCAAGTACCTTCGGTGCTTCGCGGGGCCCGCTCGGCCCAAGTACCTTCGGTGCTTCGCGCCTTCGGTACTTGGGAGACTCGCTCGCGCTTTCAGCGCTCGTTGGCCGAAATTCTCCCGTTTCTCCCGTTAGTAAATAACATGTAATTGAGGAAAAAAACAACCGAGTCGACTTGTGCAAGTCTAATAGTTAAAGTAACATGTTCATTAGAATTAGAATTAATTTATTTGATGTGGTGAAAATAAATCTTTTGTTGTTGTTTATGTTATATATGCAATTACTGTTACAGTGATTCATCAGCAACTTCTTGAGTTGGCCCGCAAAGTTAGGTCTGCACGCAAACAATGGTCCGCAGACCACAAATAGCTGGCAGACCTCCCGTTTTGAGTTAATAAGTGTTCAGTCCAACCATTATTATGAACATTTGCTTAAAGTGCCCATAACCTAAAAATTTTTAATTTCTTATTTGTAAGTACACATTAATACAAGAACGTTCGTGAAAAAAATTTGCGATTTGAACAAAACACGATTATTTTATGAACTTTTAAAGTCTATTTTTCTTTGGTCAACCCGTTCCGCTGAT
>JAOBYE010598298.1:0-12328 GCA_025403585.1 Parazoanthus swiftii
CCCGTCCCTGGTCTCGTCTAGTCTCGTCACGTCTTGTCTTATCTTGTCTTGTTGCCTTGTCTTGCCTCATCTAGGACGCCTTTTCTCGTCAGGTCTTGACTTGTCTCGTCTTCTCTTGCATGTATTGTCATTTGTTTGTATGAGAAATTTTGCTACAATAGATGTCTGTGTGTTTTCTCACCTTCACAGAATCCACATGATGCACCACAGTTTGCGGACATAAACTTGCTATAGCCTTCATTTTCGCAATAGCCCAATTCTTTCCAGTAGGAGCACCCGTGGGACAAATCACCTTCTCCAGGACCACAAGCTATTGAAAAACGGCGTGCATTATTACCAAATGTTGCAAAGATTTGTTTTTAGCTCTTTGCTTATATATGTAAGCCCTGAGTGCAACTAAAAGATTATTGTTGTTATTGCTGTTGTACTTGTTGTACTTGAACGCCCTAGATACACAACTGAAATCAAGCACTAATTTTAATACTTTTTAGTCGAAACTGATCTAATTTTGTTAGATTTAATTTACTGCATATTCTAAATTACTTAAGTTTCCTAGATTTCTTATTATAAAACCTCCCTGAAACGCACTTCAATGAACGCTTCCTGCTAAAGTACTAAATATCAAATATTATTTATATTGTACGAAGGGCGATCAGTTGAAAACATTACGGTTTTACGGTTCTCATACCCTTTTTATATAACTTCAGCTCCTTTGTTTTTACGTGGGTCCCTTGTGACGTATTTTAGTATATTTAAAGCCTCCAGCGTCTTACTCATACAAACCTGATGAAGACCGCAGATTCGGTCGAAAATTTGTAAGAAATAATAGATCAGATTTCCAGTTTTTAACATTAATATTATTATTTTGTTATTTTAATTATTATTATTATTATTATTATTTTTATTATTATTATTATTATTATTATTATTATTATTAATTATTATTGATGTTGTTGTTTACTCATTTTGTTCTCAAAGAACCAGATTGGAAGCAAGTTAACTTTAGCTGTTTACATCCTCTGAATAAAGAGTCACTGTCATTAATTATTGACAGTTATTATCAAAAATTTATATACTTTGAAGAAATGTTTTCTTAAGTAAGCGTCAATCAGAAGTACGCTTGCCATGGCAAGAAGAAGAGCTGCAAAATGAAATAATTGTTTGCAAAAAATTTTTAGAGAAGTCAGAAAAAAAGTTTTGTAGTGTTAAGTGTTATTGTTGAGGAGTATATCATCTTAACGTGTGTTTGGGAAGGCCGATTCCCCTTACTTCCTTAAAGGAAGGGCTGACGGTGTTGTATATTTCATAAAGCAACGTTTTGAGCTCGCGTAAAGTAAAAACGCATTACTCACCTACGCGTTTTGCCAGGATTGCAGAGTCCATTGGTGCGACGAGTGCAAAGTGTACCAGGACAACTCCACAAATAATACGCAACATGATTTGCTGACTTTATAACCTAAAAAGGGAAGTGGGTACTAACATTAATTTGTTATATAGACATGTAGCCGAAGATATTAGCTACGAAAGCTACTATGTAAATTCGAGATTATCTAAAGTTCATGCATATATGTATTTTGTTCCCTTTTTTTATTTGGCATTAGAGATAAATTTTTGATGAATATTTTATTAAACGTACGCTGCTTGGTATTAGTAATTGCTATAAACTGTTTGATAGTCAATACTTTACTTCTGGAATTTAATAGTAATAGAACCACCTCGTAGCAATATTTGGAAATACAACTATCAATTGTAATAGATCGATGAATAAAGAGTCTAAGTTTGGCTTTCTTTTTGCAGCATTTCCGAGCACTGACATCTTGCAGCAAAAACTTCTTCTGAAATCGTTTCGTGGTTCTTATCTAAAGGGCTCAACGAAACGGTTGAGTTTCAGAAGCGGTGGAATCAAATCAAAAATGTTTTCGAACAAGATAGGTTATCCAAAGTTTCACAAGATTTTATCACGTGTTTTCATTCATCATATTAACAAAGAGGAAGAACATGGATGCGAAACCCTGGAAAAACGATTCAGAGCTCGGAAGATGTTGCAAATTTACGGAAGAACGCCTATGACCATCTTAAAAATTTTGCCCAAGAAGCAAAAGATGACAATAAGGGATAGTCTCCTCCGCAGCTGTTCTTTCGGCTCGTCGCGCAATGCATGCTTCCTCCTTTTGTGGGGAGGAAGCATACATTACGCGACAAGCCGAAAGAACGGCTGCAAGGGAAACTAAATAAGGGACTGCTCGAATGCTCAATACTGACAGATGTGTACGAGTTTACTGTCGAAGGCATTATTATAGCACCTTGCTATAACTGATCTTCTTCAGGGGAATCGATAGCTCGGTAAATTCAACAGACTCCGGCTCACCTCTTTTTGCTTCTTTATTCTTCTAGGTGCTCCTCTAGTTACAGACAGACAGACAGACAGACAGACAGACAGACATACAGACGTGCAGTTGTGTATATGTGTAAATGTATACGATAATAGTGACTAAAATTTGTCGTTTTATGTGTTTTCTACAGTGTTGAACATGATATACCGTAGTTATTCACTTTTAAGCCGATCTCAGCTATAAGCCGAGACCCCCATTCTGGACGACGCAAATTTGGTTTCGCAGTCGCCAAAAAAAATCAGAAAAAAATCAGGTATATGTTTTAGCTATAAAAATGCTGGTGAAGCTTCTTTCTAAGCTAACCGCCAAAATACACTACATTATTTTCACTTTTCTCGTGAGGGCAATTCTTATCCTTATAACAGCAAATAAATAGAAATAACCTTGCTACCATAAGTACATAAAAATAAAGTCCGTCTTATGAAACTACAAAAAGTTTTCTAATGTCTGACATGTTTCGCTGAGTAATACACTTTACATAAGAATTTGGTACAAAACTACTTTTGGCTGGCGAGACACAAGGAAACAACACATTTTTGTGTGCCGCAAAACCAGTCATTCTCACGACTATTTTTAAATGGCAGCCACGGTTAAGAAATCCGTCAAAACAATGCTAAAGTAAATTGTATGGATATGGAAAGCCTCCAAGCAGCATCCTCAAATGATACAGCAAAAAGGAATTAAGAAAACACTGCAAGTAAAGTTTTGTAGTCACCTTGTCGGTGCTTATGCTTATAGCCAGAATAGGAGGTTCATGTATATCTTTTAGAGTTCTTTTCTCCAACGCGGGCAATTGAGCTAATGCTGTTTGCAAATATTTTCCAAAAAAACCAAAACAAATTTGAAAGTCGCCCAATTATTGAACCTTTTCTATAACAACTTTTTTGTCTATATTTTATTCGAGTTTTACCCTTTTAAGCATTGATATATTTGTGAAGACGTATAAGAAAAATGAATGTAGGTCATTCAGTAATACCTTAAAAGTGACGACTCCTCTTTGTGCCAGTGATGTGTGATTTCCTCGTCTCCTCGGAAGCTAGCGTCCTTTTCAAACAACTGAGGCTTTTTTATGATGCCTTTCTTTATTTAAATTATTGGAATTAACAATCTTTATTCAAAAATGAAATGATGAAACGTCTTTACCTCGAGGCCGGCCCCCTGCTACTAAATTGATAATTTTCTAGAGTAATTAAATGATAAGTCTGTGTTCGATCAAAACGTTTGTTGGAGAAACTAGGGAGTCTCCGTCAAACGTCTTTTTAGAAACCAGATGTTAAATCCATAGGACAAAGTTAGATTCAGGAATGCTGTTATAAAAACGTAAGACAGCCGAGTCTTTTCATCTTCAGAGTTAAACGCTAGAAGCTTTTTGCATTGTCACCCAAAACGTTTGTAAGATTTGCACGCACACGCCTTGAAGTCGTTGTTGGACAACAATAGGCAAAATTTAGAGATTTAGATTGCCAGTACCCTTTCTTTCATTGTTACAACACTCATGAAAGTTTATGTATTTATTTTCAACATACTCCCGCCCCCATGCAGCGTTATACCGTTTAGATGAATCACGAAAGTATACTATTATTTGTAAATGATAAAAAAAAATCGTAAAAGCTCTGCAGGAAAGCAACTTTTTGTTTTACTTGACTCTTATCGCTATGCCAGATGTGTACTTTACTTAAAACATTTTTTGTACTTTTTTTATCAAAATGGCAAATGTATGAAAGAGACGGATCAAACTAAATATTTGATTCGAATATCTTCGATTGGTTTGACGTTTAACTTACGAGAGGTGCTCGGTGATGTTTTGAACTCATTAATATGTTTATTGTACACAAAGAATAATCGAGAGAACTGAAATTAAAATCTAATTGTCAAACCATCTAGCCATTTGATGACTCTTATGCAAAGGCATCAACATTTCAGTAATTATACGTATGTTTTCTGCCATCGCTAGCTCTCCATTTATATCAGCGATCCTTTTCTTGTCTTCTTGAAAAAAAAAACAAAGAACGCTTTACGGAAACAATACTTTGTAATACAATTTTTTTAGTTCGTACTCAGATTTTTGCAGAAAGCAAATCAGTAATTTAGAAAAGTATCACTCTGCAATGATTTTGTAAGTACACACTTTGTTTTTAGTTCCTGATTTGTTTAATCTGTTTTAAATGAATCACAAGTGGCAAAAACAAATGGCAAAAACGTTTTACACAAAGAGACACGGTTGCCAACGGCAATATAGTTAAGTGTCTTGTCACAGCGTTCACGTTAAAAAAAAGTTTTGCACGTTACCCAAAATTCAAAACATTTTTAAACTTGTTATCACGTCTTGAAGTCTTAAAACAACTTGAAATCCCGATTCTTTGTTATAACAATTGGGAAGTTTTAGAGATTTAGATTGTCAATATCTCTTGTTTCACCGTCATTACGATTACGAAAGGTTATGTATTTGTTTTCAACAAACTTCACTGAGATAATTGTGGCTTGTAGCCAGCGAAAAGTTTGTTATTAAAAAGTAAAGTTTCTTGCTGTGTGTTGCTCTTCCTCTGTTTATCCTTTCTTTTGAAAGCGTTACTGTAGCTGCAAACGAATTCTCCCGTAGTCGCCGATAAGCCGTGACATGTCTGAATAATGACTGCGCAAGCGTGCGAGAGAACAAACCCAAGATAGCTTCTCGAAATCTAATTTTTATGTCTGAATAATGACTGCGCAAGGGTGCAAAAGACAAACCCAAGATAGCGTCTCGAAATCCAATTTTTATGTCTGAATAATGACTGCGCAAGGGTGCAAAAGACAAACCCAAGATAGCGTCTTTATGTCTGAATAATGACTGCGCAAGGGTGCAAAAGACAAACCCAAGATAGCGTCTCGAAATTCAATTTTTAGAGCAAAAGTATGAAGTGTGTAACTTTTTTCGACCAAAAAATTACGCGACTGACCTTCCACAGTGGATGAAGAAAAGCAAAATAAGCAAACCTGGTGTGATCTTTTGTATATTTCTCGCGTGAGCTTGGTTGGCGTCTGGTTGGCGTGGTAGACCGGTATCCACCGCTGTTCGGAGATGAGCCTACGTTCAGCATTATAGAACCGTGTGTGCGTGTACTGCAGTTACAGTTACAGCATAAGAAATGTCTACAAACACAGCGTTGCAGCGTTAATACTACGGACTCACTTCAGCCGTCAAGTGAACTTTGAAGCCCGGGGAATAATTTCACAAAGTAGATATTTTAGTCCACTTCCAGCTAAGTGTGTTTTGTGTTTAGCAGATCACTTTTAGAGTACAAGGCAATGAGTTTTGGATAGTTTTCAAGAAAAACAGCAACTTAAGATAAAGCTGATGAGTCGTTTGATAAACTTAACGGCTGGGCGATCATTTTTGATAGTGACATTTTCCTTTTTCGTTTTCTCAATTGAGAACTGATATAAATTGAGCACTTTCTAAGTGTTTGGCTCGCAGGCCGATTTGTGGTGAGCTTGCTAACTCGAGCGATTGGCTTGCTGGCTCATTTATAACCATTCTAGTTCGTGTATTGTGAACGTCGAACGTGTTAGCAAATTTGCGAGCTGTTTATACTGCTTGAAACGAGTTTTAGTTCACAATTTCTATTTTTATTTAGCGTTATCTTACCTGCAGCTCATGCAAATACGGCTCTATATATGCTGCCGCCTCGCAGCCTCGGCAGTAAGTTCTGGGTTAAAATGCCTGTTTAGAAGAAGAAAAATTGGGTTGGCATTGGGTTAAAAAAAGAAGAAAATTTCAAATTTATTCAGCATTTCCGCGAATATCGTTTCCGCAGCATCAGCCACCAGGGTTCGTGCAAGTTTGGCAAGAAAAACGCGCAATTTCTTGCCAGTTTAATTTAATAAGCAATCGGCCATGTGAGCAACAAAAAAATGCATTGACAAAAACGCAAAGCAGCTCAACATTGTGACGGCCGGTAAATTTACAGGATTTTAAATATTCGGTCGTTTGAAAAATGCGGCAATACAGGCGATTTCGCAAACAACAGACGTATTGCTTTATTCAAATAAATAAAGATCTTAACCAGAAGTGAACTAGTCTCCCTTGTAGCCGAAGTTTTTTTTAAAAAAAATGAAGGGAATGAGAAGGGAATGAGATATGCTGCACGTTAGTTGCAACATTAGACTGACGATTGTGTTCGAGCACAAGAATGGGTTGATCATGGCGTATTGAAATATTGACTAATATATATCAACAACACCATGAAAAGGAATCTTACTGAGTATATAGACTTGAAGTCTGCCAAAACAAACTTTTAAGTTACAAAAAGTTAAAATTTTTAACTTTTAACTTTTACACTGCACTGTCTTCAACCCTTTTCCTTTTGGGACTGATGGAAAAACTTCTTTCATAAATCATGAAAAGATGAAAAAAAAATTGACAGGTAAATAGTAAAATCGTCACCCTTTGCTTAATCTGTTACTTGCCATTGTATTGTAAAAGCCAGTTCTCCTCAGATCTTAACATTTCAAAATATCTAAACGATTGTTCTCGTTCCTATAGCATTATTGTTATTATTTATTGTTTGTTTTAGTATTTTTCTAAAACGGACATCTCTGTTCGCTGGCTGATGCCGAAAAGCTCTCTCTTCTCTGAAAGGGGCTCCGTGTTCTTTGTTCTCCCGAACAATTACGTTAATGTTATCCATCTACAGATTACATTGCGTGTTCGCTGGCTAATGAAATGGCTAAGTAAAGACTTTGATTAGCGCGCAAACCTAACGGAATGTTATCATTTACATAATCCATAGAAAATTAGAGCAGAACAATTTTATTTGGGATTGTTTTTCTCTCAATTCGTTATTGGCTTCGATTCCTCCATCATAACTAAACTTGGATTTAGCTGTGCGCGTTCAATCTTATGTTTGTGAGCTTGATTTTACAATGTCAAGGGATTCGTTGCTCTTCTCCAAACATTTTTAATAAACGTCATTAATTTACGACAAATAATTGAAGTAATTATATAAAGTAGCACTTATTTAACTAAATTGTAAACAGCAGAAGTATCTTGTTTAGTTAAATAAAAATGGACTAGGTTGCCGACGGCAATATTGTTAACAGTGCCCTGTCATAGCGTTCAAGTTGAAACGCTGGAAACTTTTCACATTGTCACCCGGCCAAAATCCAAAAAGATTGTCAAATTTGTAACACGTCTCGAAGTCTTAAAACAATTTGAAATCCCGATTCTTTGTTGCATAACAATAGGCAAAATATAGAGGTTTAGGTTGTTAATAACCCCTGTTTCACTGCTATTATACTTATGGAAAGTTATGTATTTATTTTCGACTTACCCCCCAACGTCATATCGTTTAGATGAATCACGAAACTATACCATTGTTTGTAAATGATAAATATAAAAAACAATTGTACGTGAAAGCTCCACAGAAAAGCAACTTTTCAGTTCTGTTTTTACCTGACTCCCCTTGTTACTTTTTATAAACTAGCCAATATATGAAAGAAATAATTACGCATTTGATTCGAAAATCTTCGATTGGGATGACGTTTAATTTACAAGACGCGGTCAATAATGCTTTGAACTCATTTAAATGTTTACTGTGCACAATGAATAATTGAGGGAACTGAAATTAAAACTAGCTAACAATTTGATGGCTCTTCTGCAAAGGCTTCGACACTTCATTGATCCATTTCTTGTCTTCTTGACAAAAACCAAGACGGACCAAGATTTATTAAAAGAAAAAATAACAACATAATAAAACTAAAAGAGAAATTAATGATAAAATCTTCTAGAGCTCAAGGCAAAACCATTTTTCCAAGCAAACAGAAGAGTTAGTAAAGGAGTAATACCTTCAGCAGGAATAATGAACCACTCCTTGTTCGAATAGATAAAATATTAATCCAATCTTGTTCTTTTGAACCAGTATTTACATGGTCATGTCCCACGCGCACTAGCTATACCGTGGCCGGATGGAGGTGTTCGGAAAACTTAGCTTTAGCTCTGCATATTTCAACAACTAGACTCGAGTATTTCATATTAGTAACAGTTCACTAAAATTTACCTTTGTTATGTTAAAAACACTGTTAAGCCTTTGTACAAAAGAAAACCTTAGCTAAGATTAATACAATGGCAGCAAGTATTGATTTGTTTACTATACATATTTAGTTATCTTTTATAGCATTCATTTAACTGCAGTATCCGATGTTTATTGACTAATCCGGTTTCTAATCGTATTATCCCCTCTTCCTCCTTCTAACAAGCCCCCAGAATGAGGTGCCAAAAAGTAATTAAGCTCTTAACTTCTATTGTGTATAATAAAAACCGTCTGTGATTCAATGCCGAAATATACGTGCTTTGTGACATTTGGAGTTGTATACATTATAAAAACTTATACCTTCGCGTTCTTTATTGCCGTACATCCCACCAATCTAACTGAGAATAGTTCAAGAAGAAAACAACAAATTGCGTATTAATATCATAACTTTTTACAAACTATTGACAAATTTCAAAAAGTTGACAAGATTTAACAAGTTTGTGACTTACCATGACGACATAATCAGTGATGACGTCATCCAGTAAGTGTCGAAACACGTGCTCACAATCAAGGAACTGATAAGCAAGCGTTTTTGGACAGCAGTCAAGTGGCACAAGTTTGACGTCCAAAATACCGAGGGGTTTGGATTTAGATTTACCCCCTAAAGCTTTCTGGTTAATTCATAGCATCACACGACTTCATGATTTACCTGTTTTCAATATTTATTTAACCCTTCACCAGCACAATGACCAAAATCCCCCAAAGTTTCAAGTCTACTTTCCAACTAAGATGTGGTTTGTTATCTTAGTTTGCTCTTGGCGTTTGCTAAACCAACCATCTACAAAACGAAAAAAGTACTAACAGTCAAAACCTTTACAGCTAACACAAACATGCACTGCAGATATGTTATGCGTTTCACCAACGGACCCTTAATCTCTGCGTTCGCCATTTCAGTATACAAACTGAACGTAACTTTTTTCTATCAAAACATGGAGCAGCAAAAAAGACAAATATTTTCTAAGGCTCCATGAGCAAAAGGTTAAGTTGGTTATCCACTTTCCCTATTTAATTTAAATAAAGGAATTAAGAAAAAAGGGTTCTAAATAGAAATATTAGTGAGCCTTCGTGGAAATTGTCATACAAAAAGCCTGTCCGGTTAAAGCAGTGTGGTACTGTTGTTTGTTTTTTTTTGCAATGGCTTTATTTGACGGTGAAGTTAGAGTTTTCGCATAATTTCCTAAATACTTATGAAAACATTGAAAAGTTTACAAACTGAATGCATTGTAATGCACCATTTCTGCTAATACGTTTCACATCGTAGACATTTTTAAATCTCTGTTGAGATACCCCATAAAGGCGTTGCTTACCCCAATGTCTTGCATCAACGGTTTAAGAAACAATTCTAGCTATAGTGGTGCGGTACTTTGAAAAAGCCTAACCTCCCTTTCGTGCCGTCACAAAAACCAAGACGGATGGGCCTTCTGTTTACACTTGGAACGTGCCGTTTTAAACGTAAGACGCAACGTTTTCGGAAGTGACACGTCACATCGGACAGAAAAAGGTCGAACATTTTCGAGATTTTGGGGTAAGAAAATTCTGGTATTCAAAAAAGAGAATAATCGCGGTAAAACAATTATTACCGTATTTAGTGCTGTTCATTTAATATTTAAAAATAGATGGTCTAGTTAAAAGGATTATAAGCTAGATGCATAAACAGAAAGTTGGGATCGCGATAGGGCGCTCTAATCGACCAGCGTTTTGCTTGCCGACTGATTATTATTATTTTTTTATTAATATTATTATTGTTGTTGTTGTTTTTGTTGCTGCTGTTGTTGTTGTTGTTGTTGTTGTTGTTGTTGTTATTATCATTTGATGTGCGAGATAATCTTTTATTGCCACTTGAAAAAGCGTTTCGGTGTGGAGGACACACTCCACTACACGGTCAGAGTTCGTTTCTGACCCTTGCGGGCAAATATTTAACATATTTCAATCTGTTATGCATAGCACTTCCGTGTGCTATCTAGGCTGTTGTGGTTGTAGAACTTGGTAAAGTTCGAGTTGGTATTTAATAACGTTGAGATATGTATACTTTAAGAGTTTAACTAAAGATCCAAATATAAACTTTCTGCACTGTTACCATGACTGTTACCATGATGTATTCTTTCAAACAATGTAAAAGATAAACGTTGTGGATAATCGACAAGAAATTACTCTACTTAAAATTTGCCGGATGATTGTAGACTGTAAAGTGAAAACGATTGAATATAAGCGAATTCATCGTTAAAGGATAAATTAACATTTCCGTTCTTCCGTTTTCTTTTCTTCAGTTACATTGTTAGTAACGGAGGAGGAATGTCGTAGTAATTAAACAGATCAGTTTGACAAATTCATTGTTAAATGATAATTTTAAAAGCATTTCCGTTCTAATGTTATATCCTTCCTTCGGTCAAATTATTATTTCATTGAGGAAGAATATCGTAGCTTATGTATCATTTGTTTAGGTAACCAAATAAATCAATTTGACAGTACGAACAAATTACCAACCTTCATATCTGCAACACTGAGACCCTCGTTGGCAAGGGTGCCGAGTGCTTCTTCGAAAAGAGCCGCACTTTCAATAATTTTGGTTTTACCGAACACGCGAATGATGCAGAGAAATATGACGAGAACTCTCAACCACTGCATTAAACTTCTCATGGCAATCAATTCAGATCAAATCAATGTTCGTTGTTTCTTTTCAAGAAGGCCGCAGTAAAAGTTCATATATGGACATAAAGTATTCAAGTTATTTCCACATCTCTAAGACATGCGCAGACATAACAGATAACAGATGTGAAAATCGCTCGTGGGTTTTTTTGTTTTGAAAATTTGTTTTTGTCAAATTAATAAGGGCTATGCTTTAAACGATTGGTTGAGTGCGTTCTACAGGTCAGTCACGTTGAATGAGTCCGATAAACTGAGTTATGACCTAGCATCATCCTACTCCACGGTCGTCAAACCTTCGATTTGTTGACAACATAACTGAACTTATGAAAGTTGTCATCCAACTGAGGAGTCCTCTATTAAAGGGGATTTTCTGGCGTCGGTAAACGTCATCACAAAATCCAAGAGTGGCGACAATAAAAGCTTAAGTTGGTGGGTTTGTAACTTTATATGACGTCGAAAGTAAAATTATGCAACTACAAAAATATACACTCTCGGCTAACTAACCCTTTCTATCAGGTGGTATTTTCCACCTATTTTCTCTCCGGATCAGTCAATCTCTATCAATCCCTCTTCTTAACTTAGTAATTAGCTTAGTAACAACGTTTGGCTTGAAACTTTGCGTGCATAAAACAAACTTGGTCATAGTTGTTTTAAAAACATTTTTTAAGTCTAATAATTAAAAATTTTCATAACTAAACAATTTACGACGTGAGCTTGAGTCTGTTTTGGTACAAAAGTAAGAAAAACTAAACCGAACTCGTGAACATGTTCTGAACCGCCTAAAACGTTAACTGATATCTATTTATCGTACCAAAGTATTTCTAGCAGCCTTTTAATTTGCGAATGTAATTATAATTGATTTTCCAAAGGTCATAGCGGATTTATACAAATTTGTTTGGGAAGCCTTCATTTGGTAAACGGACGAAAGCAATGCATGCTGGTCAAACTAAGCTAGCTTTGAATCAATACAGACACAAAAATTTCCAGAATATTAAAAAAAACATGAAAGTAAAAAAGCCTCAACATAATTTTTTTTTCGCTCAAATACAAGTATCAAACCAACGGCCGTCCAAAAGATGGTTTAGGTGCAATTTGGAGGTGTTTCATTTTTTTTTTACCGAGAGACAATTGGAGATTTGATTCAAGCTTTTGAACTGGCCGTCTACAATTTTTAAAATCCACGATTCAAAAGTAGAAAAACCGCTGGAGGTGAGTGAGGGG